>CM044108.1:2246190-2348874 GCA_024174645.1 Lemna minuta | reverse complement strand
ATCCCATCGCATTCATGCACCACTTAATACAAATGCGAATTTTAGGATAGATTCGCATGTGACGAGTATGTTACCTATCTTTCATGGTAAACCTTCTGAGGATCCCTATAGACACATAGACGAGCTTACTCAAGTGTGCGAGATCAATCAATTCACAATGTGTTAGCAAATGTGATGAAAATAAAACTCTTTCCCGCTACCGTTAGAGATAGAGCTAAATATTGGTTTTTACAGTTAAGGAAAGAATTCACCACTTGGACCGAGATGGAGGAAGAATTTCTTAGGAAATACTATTCCATAGGAAAACCCACCTCCGTTAGGAAGGCTATTCGTGAATTTACCCAAGGTCTGAGTGAAACATTTCACAAAGCTTGGGAGAGACTTAGAGACCTCAATAAGAAGTGTCCTCACCATGGAGTTGTTGGGATCTGATGTCGATAAGCTTTCAAATTTTCCATCAAAACATCGAATGCAGCGGAATTCATTGAATCAGATATTCAAAACACCAAGCCGCCAAGAACAGATGATCCTATCATCTAATATGTATGAGAAAACATACTTACAGGTTTCCTTGAAGGAGTTCATGAAACTATTCAAGTGTCTAGCCTCTAGCAGTATCCACACGGTCTCCGGATGGTTGGATCTCCTCTTCAAAGCTCTTCACCGAGAGAGAAAGAGAAGAAAGGAGAGAATTCCCACAAGGCTTGCATGGGCACCTTGAGTTGTGGTCATTCTTCCCCTATTTATAGAGATTTGGTATGAGGTTTTTTTTATAAAAACCCTCATAATTATATCTATATCCACCAACATCCATATACTTTATGTGTGTGATAAAAGCACAAAAAGTATGTATAAACATTTAAGGATTACTTTTAGTTAGCTCAATTAACTTGCAAATCTATCATCATATCCACTATTTCACGAGTTAATAATTTTATGCCATCAGTACATCAAAGATGAAATTTTATACATTATTTTGTGGTCTCCTTGATTTTAGGAACTTATATCTAAAATAGAGGAGTAGAAGGCTAATGGGCTGTCCAAGGCATCTTCAGTGGAGCCCAGTCAAAGAAGAATCGGTGGCTGCAGATCCGTGGAGCCCAAGTCAAGGCATCTCTCCTGGCAGGGGTTTAAAAGGAAAGAGACAGAGAAAAGGAAGGGTCTGTAACTTTTCATCTTCTTCTTCTTGCTCGATCACTCTCTCTCCTATGGTTAGTCCTTTTAGAAATGTTGTTCGCAGGTTCTCTTTTCAATCGGAATGATGTAATGTGGATGAAGTTAAATGTAATGGTTTTTGTTTTCTCCTTCTTTCTTTTCTGAAATCCATCTCCTTCCACGGTCCATCTCCTGCTCTTCCTTCTCTTTCTCTTACTTCAGTCATTGATTTCGCTTACTGTTTTTATCATCTCTCTCTCTCTCATCATCTCCCTTCGTCACCTCTTCCGATTCCCTATTTCCAACCGTCTCCTCATCTCTTCAGTTCCCTTTTTCGGTTCCGTTCGTTCCTTCTAATTTCCTGTTCAACTCTTTCAAGTTACGATTTTTCTCCTCTCGTTTCTCTTTACAAATTCTCGCCCTTCTCCTCATCGCGATCTTCTCCCCAGTTCAACTGCAGCCGCTTTCTCTCTCTCGTCCTCTCCACCTTTCTCTCGATTTTACCTCCTGTAGTTCTATATCTCTCACTTCATTTATTTTAGTTGAAATCATTTCGCAGTATATCTCCTTTTCCCGTCTCCATCTCCCTCTATCTCTCGCGAAATCTTCTCTTCTCTCTTGCGTAATCGCGTTGCCTCCTTCTCCTTCCTTCGTTTTTCTCGCGACCTCGTTTTCTCTCTTTCTCTCGCGTTCACGGTCTTCATTGCTCTTCTCTTAATCTGTCTCATTTCTGCCTTCTTCTATTCGCTCTCTCCCTTATTTCTTCTTTTCTTTCTCTCTTTACCTCTCACGCTTCCGCGCGATCTCTCTAAACTCCTCCAGCGTTCATCTTCTCTCTCCCTATCTCTCTCGTGATCTAACCTTCTCTCTCCGAACATCCTCTCTCTTAATTCCCGTCTTCCCTCCGCGTTGACTATCGACGTTTCCTCCTTTCCATCTTCCAGCGTACCTCTCTCACTCTCAATAATTTGCTCGCATTTTCGTCCCGCTCAACCTCTATCGCACTATTTTTATTTTCCCCGAAATCTCTCCTTCTCTCCCACATTATTTTTCGTCCTCTATCGATCTTCCTATCTCCTTAGTTCTTTTCCTCTGGCAACTAATCCCTCTCTTCCCTCTCTCTAGTTCTATCATTCCGTCTTCCGTCTCTCTCAGGTAACCGCACTTCATCTCCCATTCTGTCTCCCTCTTTTCCGAGTTTGTCAAGTCCGTCACTACTCTCTCTCTCTCTCGTCGTCTCGACTCCCGCCCTTTGCACTCCAGTCTTCATCCTCTCTTCTGATCATACTCCCTCCAAAATTCTATTCCGCTCATCATCTTCACCCCCTCTCTCATTCAATCGCTCACACTCCCTCTTTCTCTCTGTCGCTCTTCCTCTTCCCGCATTTTGTTTAGTCCTTCTCGTCCGCCCCGTCTTGCTTTCTCGCTTTCTTTCTCCTAGTCTCACCTCGCGGTCAAATTTCTCCTTCCTTTCTTCAACAGCGCCCAATCGCGTTTCCTCCTCCACACATTTTAATTTTCTCTCTTCTGCCGTCCCGTCGTCGACCACTCACGTCGACGATAACTTCCTCTCTCTATTCTTCTCTCTTCGTCGCACTTGATTCCTCTCCTAATTTCTCTCATTTGCACCTAAACCACTTCTTCCGCTCTTTCGCAACTCTTTCTCTGCTCTTTTCCTCTCTCTTGGTCCCGCACGCATCCTCCGATTATGCCTTCGCTCCATTCCTCAATCTCTCTCGTGCTTCCATGTTCTCCCTCTTTATTTTGCTCTATCTCTTTTCCCCCCGCAATTTTGTTTTTCTCTCCTAACTTTCACTCACGGTCAAGCCCTCCCTTTTGATAATTCCCAGCCGTGACTTTTCTCTCTCATTTTCTCTTGCTTTCATGCTTTTTCTTATTCCGCTCGTATTTCCGGTTTTGTCCTCCGTGTCGCTCTCTCCTGTCTCTTTCGATTCCAATTTTGCTACCTCTCTCCCTCTCAATCTTCCTATTTCCCTAGTTCGCGCCCACTTCTGGTCTCTCTTCCAATCTCTCTCAATCACTTCTCCCCTCATCTCTCTTCATTCCTCACGGTCTCTCTACCTCTCTCCCGCATTCGTCCTTCTCCCTCTCTATTTCTCATCCTGCAATCTCACTTACTCTCCGCTCACGGTCAAACCCTCTTTTCCTCGGTCAAAGAGGAAAAGAGACCGTACTTTCCTTTTCTCCTTTCTCTTCTCCTTTCTCTCTGTACTTCAAAGAGGTCTTCTTTTCTCCTTTCTCTCTGTACTTTCCTCCCTCTTCTCTGCACTCGTCAGCAGCTCTCATCTCATCTATCCCTCTATTCTCTACTCTCCTCGGGAAAATAGCCAATATCTTTTCTTTCTACCTCAATCTAGATTTCCTTAATTCTTCCTCCTATTACCTCTTGTAGTCCAAACTTAGAATTCTTGCATCTATAGGGTTACTTAAACCCTCCCTAGTCCATAAAAATTCTCTCCCTCTCACGGTCAACTCGTAGAGTTGACCATCAAAACTTTCTCCACTACTCTCATCTCAACTCCCAATATTGATACTGTTGTGCCCTATAATCCCTGTAGATCGACCTAGAAAACTATATGCCTCATTATTTCCATCTGGTTTTAGTTTTCTTGAGTATAAATAGTAAGTTTATTAGGCTTGAACATACGACGACCTCGAGCCTATCAGTGTGTGACCCTCTAGGTCCATTTATCTCACTAGTTAATAACTCTATAGAATAAATAACACCTTATTGTTCAACCTTAATTAATTATCCACATCCATATATAGATTAATTAATCACGGATCGATTTAACCCAATCGATAGGTTGAGTTGCCAGCCCGTTGGGTGCCAAGCTACATCACGTACACTAGGAGATATGGAGTATGTAAGAACTCACTTATGGAACCTTCCCGTCATCGATTAACATGTATGTATAATCCTTCATACACATTAGACTCATGAATGACTTAGGGTATGGTCAACTGTCAAACCCTAATCGGTCACTCAAGTTAGTACTGGTGCGTGTAGAAATCATCGAGAACTCCTTCTTTGATATTTCTACTAACTTGGCCAAGGATTTCATCGCATCTGATTCCTTGAGTCAATCTCCCCAAATACCGAGGTTGGATGATCCCATCTTGATCACACAATTATCTTCATGAACTTCATGTTATATGCAATATATGACATTTTAGATATCCCGTGGCTAGGGATTTGTAAGTCATAATCAAAACACAATCATCCAATCACAAGATATCTTTGGTATCTCAAGTCAAATGACCACATACACAACTATGACATGAATCAACCTGATTGACAATTTGGTATAATACCATTCAGGGATTCATACAGATCAATTAAGTGAACTCTTTCTCCAAAGAGCACCCACTATCTATCTTTAGTGTCTTCACACCGATGGTTATAGGATCATCCATACTCATCATATGAGTTGGATTAGAGTGCTATTCTTTTCGGATAATTCGATGTCCTTCTCGAATATCCCACGAATAGGAATGCTTAGAACATATGTTTAAAGACTAGTGATCACTACAATATGATCTCATCATAATTCACTTAGTCATTGCACATGCTCAAGGACTTTATTGCAAACATCACACAAGAATGAAAATGAATAAATTCCATTTCAATGAACATAAACAACATACATAAAAGTGTGATTGGCTTATAGGCCACATAATATCCATTTGAAGTGTCTAATCATGAGCTTACACAAATATTTTATGATGGGTTAGGCCTGCAAGATAGATATCTTTTAGATGTAGATAGCGACGGTACCTTCATGAGAAAATTTGAAGACGATGCGATGGAATTAATCGAGATGGTGATGAAAAATAGCCATCACAATGCGGAAAAACCATTCAAAAGAGGTGAAACGCCAAAGGGAGGATTAATCGACGCAAAATTAGTAGAGACAGGCATGCTCCTTAAAAGGATTGATAAGATGGCAGAGGTTCAGAACCTTCTATTGGATCAGCTCCACATCCGTAACGGTTCTGAAGGACTTACTGATGGAGAATTATTTTTAAAACATGAACACAAGGGTTCTAAGTGAACCTATCCTCCTCCTTATCCACTAACTTGAGAAATTATCCATTCATTAAATGGATGAAGAAGACCTCTCTAAATAATTAAAGAGAGTGTAGATCTTAAGGGAATTATTTTCCCTCCTTCCTCTATTTTATACTGATCCAAAGATTGACTTGGTCAAAAGAAATTAGCCTTATCCTTAGATAATTAGAATTCCTTGAATGGACCAAGTCAACCACCCTTTTCCCTTTGGTATAGGTTCCTTATTTTCCAAACCTTCTCCACCATATCATAGGTACCTTATATCATTTTAATTAATGATCTCAAAAGAAAATCAGTAGGAAACCTCTTTGAATTACATTCCTCTATTTCTTTGAAACCACCCTTAGTTAGAAATTTAGGAGAGATCTAATTATTAGTACTTGTAAAAGCATTACCATTGGATTATACTTCAAGTCAAGCAACCACAACAAAGAGGATTATCTCAATACCAAGATCATTTTAAGATCATTATGCAAGTATTAAAGGCACATGGATCATCTCCTCAGCAATAATATGGCATATCAAGATCACGATTTATTGTGATGGGAGCTATCATCAAAGGACATCGCCATGAGGATAAGTCTTCCTCATCTTCTCCCTGGGCAACATCTTCACACATAAATTGACCATTCCAATCAGCCTATTCTCACTGACGTAAGACAGAGAAACCATCCTAATGTCGTCATGAAAATGAAGACATGGGACAACCATTAGAACGCTGAAATGCCAAAGTCATGCCACAAAAGCTTCTTCAAAATGTACTTGACCTTGAGTCCTACAATTAAAGAGGTGAAGTTCATATGAAGCTGAGAAACTCCACGGGAGTTACCAAGGATTTCCACATGAGGCCACTGTCATCAGAAAGATCAGAGACTGCTCCTGAAGACGACAATCACGAGGATAAGTCCCCGACTGAGGAAGATAGGAGAATCGCCATCTCTACCCTCTTTCTACCTATTATGGTGACCCACGAAAGGGAGAGAAGCCGCACCAAGTCCCATCAAATTCTCCTCACCAAAGAACGAGGTCTCCGGAACCAAATTCGATAGAGCTTCCGCCATCGGATATTTGCCAGAGGCTCCATTTCATAGTGCCAAGCGGAACGAATCTGCAGCCGTCCCCGGCAACTTCACGCAATCAGTCGTTTCGTCAATCACTGAGTAAAATCTAAAGGTTGAAACTCACACGATCGAAGTCAACAAAGAAGTCAAAGGATGTCATTATGAATCTCTCCCGGTTACGTCAACTCGCGCGCGGAGAATAATAAATTAGAAAATCTCTGGCTGCATCCACTCCACCTACGTGACGGTTCCACAATCATCGTCATCATCACGATTCCAAGAATAATCAGACGACACTCACGGAAATATTTTAAAACGTAAGAACTTTCCTGACGTGGAGTAACTGTCCAAGCGCGACTGACGAAATCGTAACGCGTCGTATCGTCTAAATTTTCTTCTCTTCTAATCTATAAAAGGAAAGTTGTAAGAGGAAGATGGCAGTTTTTGATTGAAAAATTTTTGATTACTTGGTTACCTTTGGGTATGCTTACCCTTCGTGTTCATCATTTCTTCCCTGTGTCTCCACCATTCTCCCTTCGGCAACTCTTCTCTCCGCGTTCTATCTCTCTTTCTTTTCTCCCTCCCGTTCTTTCGCTTTCAATCCCTGTAGTCAAAAATTCGTGGAGGATAGTCAATGTCCGCGGGAGTAAACCAAGGCATCTCTCCTCGTCTTCTTCAGGTAATTATCCTTGTCTCTTCATAGTGAAACAAGTTCGTATCATAAACCTATAAGTCCAATATTAACGTCGCCGCTTTCTCATCCATCTCTGAACCACATTCTTCTGTCGCCACTCTCCCTATTTCAATAATATAAAAGGCATTATCTCCTTCCGTCATATCTCCGTCCCATTCACTTTCTCTCAACTCTCACCTATCTCATGCCCTCCTACCATCATGGTCTCTCCCATTCAACCGCATTCTCAACTTCTGCATCTCCCCGTTTTCTGCTCTATTCTCTATCCAAAATAGTTATCATTATCCTCCCTCCACGTCCATCCCTATCATAATCTCCCTTTCCACCGCGTCGCTTCTAAACCCTCATTCTCTCCTCTATATCTTACCTCTCTTCTCTCTTAAAGTTATTATTTATCTTTTATTATCTCTATATCACGTATATCTCTTATCTCTTATCTCTCCCCGCATCACACTCTTGTTATTCTTTAATATATTATTCTATTCTCCTCCTTCCTATATTCTCTATTTTATCTTCACTATCCTCATTATTCTTCCTCCTCATCTCATCAATTACCTAATATTCTAATCATCGTAATATCTATCCTAAATATATTCTACATTCATCATCCTTCTCGTATATTCATTAACCCATATTATTAAACATTCATAGTGATATCAATCATAGGTCCTCCCCATATTGTAGGATTTAGATACCTTTTCTAAGATTATCCTACATCACTTACACCCGTTGCTCTACAAGAAACATCTTCATGCGCCCATTGCTCAAGACTTGACCATGTCGAGTTGGATTGCCCCATCATGGCAATTCAAGGGCAAGTGATGTATAGACAAGGCCCACCAGGAGGGCCAAGTAAATAGGGAAGACCGAATTATCTGGGTACATACCCAAATTATTATAATAACCATGTTGTATATAAAAATCCTACGCACCATGCAAGATTTAGGAGGAACATCGATCAAGCGTATCCTCAATCCAACAACTCTGGTCAGCAACAAAATTCACAGCCGCAACCCTACGTCAATACAAGACAGTTGATGTATATCCCGTCACAGCTATCATACACTTAAGCTCCACGACCAATCGGACCATCTGCAGATCCGAATTTGGGTACGATCTCTCAGTTGATGGAGCAAATGAACAGAAAGAACTCATGTGTGGACGAGATACAAGACTTCTTCAAGACGAACACTCATGCTACGACTAATAATAAGAAGGGTAAGAATGTTTCTATTTCTGACCAATTACCATCATAGGCCACTATCAACTCGAGGAATCAAAGGGCCTCATCGAGTTAAATGCATAATTTGAATCATGTTCATGTTTATGAGGAGGCAGTGGAGACTGCATTAGCTATATCAAGCTTTCGAAGCGACAAAGACTTACTAGATTCTTATAAGGACCATCCTTTGCACAAGAGCTCGATAGATGAAGAAACACTGATTGTCGTTGTAAAGCAAGATAGTAGTTAAGAGGATGAGGAAGAACGGGTGCGAGTTGAACCAAATCCAGATGCATACAAAAAACCCATGCCTTACCCTCAAGCATTGAGCAAGCCTAGAGCCAATGTGAGTGAAACTGACGATCACCTATTAGAAGCCTTCCAAAAGGTAACTATTACCATCCATTTAGTAGATGCCATGAAGCATATCCCTTCTTATGCAAAATTCCTTAAAGACATATGCACACCCCATAGAAGCCCCAAAAGGATCCAATTGAGTGAAAATAGTAGTTAAATTATGATGAATTCTCTTCCGATTAAAAAGAGAGATCTAGGAGCACCCATGATCACGAGCGAAATAGCAGGAATGACATTTACTAAATCCTTGTTAGATACTAGAGCTAGTATCAATATCCTCCCTAAAGTAGTATTTGATCGTCATCATGTAGGGGATTTGTAGCCTTTCCTTATAGAGTTATGTTTAGCAGATAGATCGGTACGGAAACCTCATGGCATAGTAGAGGATGTGATTATGAGAATTGAGGATTGTTATTTCCTGGTAGACTTCCTAATAGTAGATATGAAAATCACTAGGGAGCTTAGTCAGGCCCCAATCATTTTAAGAAGACCTTTCTTAACTACCGCGAAAGCCGTCACAGAATAGGGGGAAAGGAGAAGTAATTCTGAAGGTGGGAGAGCACACTGTGAAGGTCAACATGAACAAGCTAATGAAGTACCCTTCACAAGCTTTCGAAGATTTGGGCTGAAAGTCCTGTTAAGGTGATGATTTAACCTAAGAGGGGGGGGGGGTGAATAGGTTTATGTATTACTCTTTTGTTTTATACTTTTCTTTTAATATGATTCATTGGTTTAGCACTCACTTCTCATCCTCACTATGCACCAAGGATTATTATATTGGTTGGGAGACTTAACGTCCCTTAGTCCAGTCCCGAGTACTGTCGACTTGAAGCCTCAATCCTCACCAAAGAGACCTAATCATCTCACCCTTCAAATGGGTGACGGACAATGTTCAATAAAAAGGTTTAGGTCTGCCCCTAGTGGCAACCCTAACACTCACCTTTACCTGACCCTATGACACTACCCTCTAGGCCTCGACCTCCTCAGCTCGTGGACGCCCTGTCGTGCCTCTCCCTATAGTGCCGCCGACCTCTGGCAAAGCGAGACCTCGTCTTCAGGCTCCTCCTAGTCTTCTTGCTCCTCAAGTCTCGACTCCTTCTTGTCTCAACTAAGGAGACACTCCTGATCTTTGTGTGTGTGAATGTAAGTGTATATTTATCTAAATGCTGCTAGCTATATAAGAGGGTCATGGAAAATAAATGAGAAAGAATTCAAGAATAAATGAGACACACAAGACAATAACTTCCAAAATCAATCTTCTGATCTAATGTGGATTCGACCCTTATTCACCACTATACTCTTTAATTTGTGATTTTAATATTAAATTGGTGAGTTTATAAGTTATTTTGACATGTCTTCATGTGTATTCAAACAACTGCACGGATTGTCACGTCAATCGCTATGGTACATTTTTGTCACGAATCTTTAGATTAGGATCATTCTCTATTAATCTTTTCCATTTTCTCAATCTTTTTATCCACATTTTTTTAATTTTTTTCAAACGATAAACAACATATCCATTTTTAGGTGATCCGATCATCTAGTATGGAAGGAAATTCATACAAGAATCATATGAAGGATTTCTTGAAGCCATTTAAGGGTTTGGCCCCTAGCCATATCCACATGGTCACAAGATGATTGGATCTCCTATGGAACATTCTTCACGATGAGAGTAAGAGAATAAATGGAAGAGTTTTCAACTTGGCTTACATGGGCACTTTTGTGATGGTCATTCTTGCCCTATTTTATAGACTTTTGGAAGGTAAATTTTTCACAAAAACCCTTATATTTATATCTATATATCTCATCAATTAATGAATCCATCGACCCAATAATGCTTATTGGTTTTCCTTATCAATTAACTATATCAATGTATGGATTAATTGAGTGAGGATCAATTTAACTTAATTTAACGTATAGACTATCATTTTATGCTCTAATATTTAACTCCAAAATATACTCAACTTAAAGAAAACAAAAGTAAATAATTTTAGAGTGCACATGAAAATGTTTTTTTCTCATCATTTTGAATTTAAAAACTCAAATAAAATCTCAAATAGAATTATGATAATCTATTTAAAATTCAACTTTTGATTTATATATGATTAGTCATAAAAATAATGTATTTTGAGATTTTTGATATAAATTACATAGAATGGTGAATATGCACCCAAAGTATGATAACATACATAAGAAAAATATAAATTATACCTTAAAATGTAATAATAGTTAGGTAATTACAACTAAATATTGCATGTTATCAAGTATGGTCAACTGTCAAACCCGAATATGTCACTCAATTTAGTGTTGATGCAAGTAGGAAATCATTTCATGGCCTTATTTGATATTTCTATCACCATGGCCTTAGATTTAATATCATCTCATTCCTTGAGTTAATATCCTCTTCTTCCAAGGGTAGATGATCATATTTTGATCACACAATCACCTTCGAAGACTTCATGTCGTATCCAATTTATAAAGTTTTAGAAATCTCGTGTCTAAAGATTTGTAAATCATAATCAAAACACGGTCATCCATATACAAGATATCTTGGAGTTTCAAGTGAAATGAAAATATATATAATCATAAAATGAATCAACCTAATTCTTAGTTAGGTATAATAGTATTTAGGATTCATACGGATCAATTCAGTGAACTCTTTCTCTAAAGAACACACATTATTTATCCTTAGTATCTCTACATGAATGGCCACATAATAAAAGAATAAACATAAATAAAATTTCATTTCAATGAATAGAAATGAAATATAAAATTTTGATTGGCTTGAAGGCCACGTAATATTTATCACCAAGAACCAAGGATCATATCATCTAGAATAGATCAAAATCCATACGTACAGTGTTCATTGAAGTAGTTCTTGAAGTTTTTCAAGTGTCTAGTCTCTAATGGTATGTACACAGTTGCTATACCATTAGATCTCCTCATCAATACTCTTCACCAAGGGATAAATAAAAGAATTGAGATATTTTCTCACATAGTTTGTATAGGCACCTTGAGGTGGGGTCATTCTCTCCTTATTTTTATATGTTGGGTATACGAATTATGTTTATATCCACCAACTTATATAGATTTTATGTTCATGAATTCAAAGTCCATATATCTTTGTATTTAATAACTCTATTAACCCAATAAGGCTTGTTAGTTAACCTTATTAATTATCTATATAAAAAAATTAATTAATCAAGGATCTATTTAACCTAAAATCTAAAATTTCAGTTTCTAGCCCATTGGGTGCCAAGATATACCACATGCTTTGGAAGATGGTGAGTGTACAAGAACTCTCATATGGAACCTTTTCGTCATCGATTATTATGTATATATAATCCTTCATCCTGACTAGAATCATTAATGACTTAAGATATGGTCAACTATTAGAGCCTAATCGGTCGCTCAACTTAGTACTAATGTGTGTAAAAAATCATTGAGAACTCCTTCAATTTTTCTACTTCCTTAGCCAAGGATTTTATTGCACCTTATTCCTTGATTCAATCTCTCTCTACTAATGATGGCACACAATCACATCTTACCCACACAATCGTCTTTTAAGACTTCATGCCATATGAAATATATGAGATTTTAGAGATCTTTTGGCTAGGGATTTTTAGTTCATAACCAAAATAAGATCATTGATCCACAATATATCTTTGATGTTTTAGGTCAAAGAACTACATGCACCACCATGATATGAATTACATTGATTGATAGCTAGCTTTAATACCATTTAGTGATTCATAAGGATTACGATAAAAGAAGAGTGTATTGTACTAAGAAAGAAGGTAAAAATATATTAGTTAATGTTGAGGAGAGAAGAAGGAGAAGCCCTTCATGGGTTTCCCATAATGGGCTAGATAATATCATCTCACACTCCCCCTCAAGCTGGGGTGTACCCATGGCTAGCGTGCTAAAGAGAGCATAGGCACCCACAAGTGTTGACATAGATGCTTGAAGACAGTAACATGGGTGCATTCAGACATTAGAAAGGTGCGCCAAAAAGCAGTGGCTAGTGCTGGTGGAGCCTACAAGGGGTCAATGCAACATAGGCTGCCTAGGTGTAGCATTAGAGAGGTTGGCGCAGCACAACTTGCAAGTGGCCAGTGCAATAGTAGAGAGGCAAATGTGGTAAGTGGTTAGTGCGAGCTCCAAGGGCCCAGTGGTAGTAAAAGGGGCCAACGCAGCATGGCTTGCAAATGGGAGCACAACATGGGCTACCAAGATGTAATTGAAGAAGGGGTTGGTGCAGTGCGCCCTACAAGTGGCCCGTGTGACAATAGAAGAAGGTGGCAGGGCGCAAATGATGGATATTATGTGGCCTATAAGCCAATCACACTTTCATGTATCATGTGATGCAGGACCGGGTGCGAAACCGGCCCAACACTGCGATACTAGGGATGAACTAGGGAAATGCTAATATGATGAACTAAACTGATGATGCAGCCAAGCAGAGTGCCGTCTCGGACGTCGCCTCCGTAGACCCTTGGGGTGCGCCGAGTAGAGTCCGTCCGGGATGCCTTCCGATCCACGTCCTCGCGGGCGTAGGGCCGTGAGTCGCCGAGGGGAGCTCGACAGTCAACCCGACGGGTTGGACCGCGAGGAATCCTATCAAGTCGTCTAAGCACTCTTCCTAATCTAAGTCCGATGGCGGTGGAGACAAGTGCGGGAAACACTGTAGGAGATATAAACTTCGACGTAAATAGAAGGGGAATGAGTGCCTAACCTGCGGGGCGCGAGCCCGGTCGGTCGTGACGATGGAGGCCGTCGTACGCGGCTCGAGCGGGCGGCAAAGGGAAAGAGTCGTGTTGGCGATGTGGGATCGCGGCGGTGTCGGCACAAATTGTGGGTGGTTGTCTCCGGCGGATCTCGCGGTTGAGCGGGAAGAATCCGGGCGAGGAGCAGAATGTGTGATCGAATTTGCGGACGCACGGACGCGAGCAGCAGGAGGGTGACGGTGATAGGACGCGTGAAGGTGAATCCTCCCAGACTGACGTCTCAGTCAGTCGGGTCTGCCGGGAGTATGGATGATATCCAGGTGGCGGAGATGGGACGGGATGTGGGAGAGTATAGACGTGGTGAGGGAGGGATCGGAATCCAGTATGCAGGCAATTCCCGACGGGTCGGTGACGTGTGCGATTGAGGTCTGGCGATATCGTTTCTGAGGCGGGCGTTGGACGATCGTCGCAGATTTCCCCGCAGGAAGGGAGAGCCGCGGTTTTCCTGCAGGGTGGGGAGGGAAGACCGATGGTGCACGTTGAGGGTGGAGAGAGAGGGAACGGCGACGAAAATTTCACGGAAGGTGGTTTGCAATCGGAAATTCAACAGGCGCGAGCCTGGAAATTTCGCAAGGGGAGAGAGAAAGAGACGCGCTCAAGAAAGTGGGAAGACGAGCCGTCGGAGAGAGAGAGGGGGAAAATCGCGCGCTGGAATTTCTTGCGGACGGAGATTCGGCGACGAGGGTGTGCAAATGGTTGACAGAAGCGGGCGCGGGGAAAAAAAGAGGAAGAAGAGATTAGCGAAGTTGGGAGATCGGGAGGGATAGGGAAAACTGGGGGAATCGTGGCGGCGTCTGAATCGGGAGTGCGGTCTGGAGCGATAGAGGAATGTCAGGAGGTTATCCGCGGGAATTTCGGATCGGGATCGGGAAGAGGCGGGGAAGGGAAGGGGTGACGGTGATGACGCGAGTGTCTGAATTTGGGAGGAGGTGCAGAGAGAGAGAGAGAGAGACGGCGGTCTGAGAAGTGGCAGCAGATCGGGGGTTGATGGGAGGGGTGGAGATGGTGACCGTGGGGAAGTGCGACGGAGTAAATCGGGAATGGCGGAGATAAATCCGGGGTTGATCAAGTACGTGGGTGGAGGAGGAGGAGGGAGGTCCGTGGAGGAGAAGGAGGTGGTGGTGCGGCAATCGGGCGGCGGCGGCGGCTGTGGCGGCGGCAGCGGCGGCGGCGGCGGGAAGGCTGCACGATGATAATACGTGAACAAAGCAAGGAGAGGCGGCGGTCTCGGCGGCGAGCACGGCGGCGGCACAGGAAGGTGCGGCGGCGGTGATGGCGGCGGAGGCGGCGGTTGGTCTCCTTCCTTGTTCTCCCTTGAGCAGCCACTTGAGAGGGATGATGATCCTTTCTTTCTTCAAATGACGGCTAGGGTTTGTGGGGGGGTCCCTTCCCCTCTTATAGAGCCCTTAGTGGGCCGAGAGGGGAAAGGGCCCACTTGAGGCCCACAACCCACACCTAACATAATCATAGAAAATAGGAAAAAGGTCCACAAAGAGAATGACTTAACGAATGGGATCCCGAAAAAAGGGAAGGGCCCACCCGAAAGCCTAAAGGGGGAGAGAAGAAGATATGCAAAGGCCCGCTTAAACACGTGCGGGCTAATAAAGTTCGAAATGAAATAAAGCTGGAAAGATAACTCCACGCGCGCGAGCCCTGTGAAATGTGTCGTGGCGAGATGAGGTCCTCACTTGGTGTAGTGAAACTCGGCATCCTTCATCTTCGCTTGTCGAGGGGGCTGGACGCGCGCGGGTGTCGGCTCCTCCGGCGCCGTAGTGTCATGCCTTGGTGGCGACGGGGGTCGTACGCCACCATCTTGTTTATGTTCATTGAAATGAAATTTATTCATTGTCATTCTTGTGCGATGTTTGCAATAAAGTCCTTGAGCATGTGCAATGACTAAGTGAATTATGATGAGATCATATTATAGTGATCACTAGTCTTTTTACATATGTTCTAAGCATTCCTATTCGTGGGATATTCGAGAAGGACATCGAATTATCCGAAAAGAATAGCACTCTAATCCAACTCATATGATGAGTATGGATGATCCTATAACCATCGGTGTGAAGACACTAAGGATAGATAGTGGGTGCTCTTTGGAGAAAGAGTTCACTTAATTGATCTGTATGAATCCCTGAATGGTATTATACCAAATTGTCAATCAGGTTGATTCATGTCATGGTTGTGTATGTGGTCATTTGACTTGAGATACCAAAGATATCTTGTGATTGGATGATTGTGTTTTGATTATGACTTACAAATCCCTAGCCACGGGATATCTAAAATGTCATATATTGCATACAACATGAAGTTCATGAAGATAATTGTGTGATCAAGATGGGATCATCCACCCTCGGTATTTGAGGAGATTGACTCAAGGAATCAGATGCGATGAAATCCTTGGCCAAGTTAGTAGAAATATCAAAGAAGGAGTTCTCGATGATTTCTACACGCACCAGTACTAACTTGAGTGACCGATTAGGGTTTGACAGTTGACCATACCCTAAGTCATTCATGAGTCTAATGTGTATGAAGGATTATACATACATGTTAATCGATGACGGGAAGGTTCCATAAGTGAGTTCTTACATACTCCATATCTCCTAGTGTACGTGATGTAGCTTGGCACCCAACGGGCTGGCAACTCAACCTATCGATTGGGTTAAATCGATCCGTGATTAATTAATCTATATATGGATGTGGATAATTAATTAAGTTTGAACAATAAGGTGTTATTTAGTCTATAGAGTTATTAACTAGTGAGATATATGGACCTAGAGGGTCACACACATAAGGTCTGTGGATGTTGGTGGATATAGATATAATTATGAGGGTTTTTATGTAAAAACCTCATACCAAATGTCTATAAATAGGGGGAGAACGACCACAACTCAAGGTCCCCATGCAAGCCTTATGGGAATTCTCTCTTTTCTTCTCTTTCTCTCTCGGTGAAGAGCTTTGAAGAGGAGATCTAACCATCCGGAGACCGTGTGGATACCTCTAGATGCTAGACAATTGAATAGCTTCAAGAACTCCTTCAAGGAAACCCTGTAAGTATGTTTTCTAATACATATTAGATGATAGGATCATCTGTTCTTGGTGGCTTGGTGTTTTGAATATCCGATTCAATGAATTCCGCTGCATTGGATGTTTTGATCAAAATTTTAAAAATTTATCGACCTTAGAACCCAACATAAACTTGAAAGTAGCCGACATGGGAGGAAAAGGGGTTGATATGACATAAAAGTGGTCAGCGCTAGCTTCAAGTGTGCCAATAATAGTATAAAGGCCTAGCAACGCAGCTTGCAAGTGTTCGACCGTGCGTAAGCTGCTTGGGTGCTTTAGAAAAAGGGGCTAGTGCTATGTGACCTGCAAGTGGCTTGTGGGGAAGTGGAGAGGCCGACTGGACATGGCCTACACATTGTCGACATAGAAGCAAGGAGGTCAGCTTATACTTAGCGTGCAGAAGGGGTTAGCACGATGTGGCTTGCAAGTGACGAATGTGGGAGAAAATATGACAATTCCTCATCGCATGCATAGGGTGGTGTGGCAGATGCCTCATGACATCTTTGTGTAGAGGACAACGTGATAGTAGATATGCACCATGTGATAAAGGAAGAGTGTACTGCATGAAGAAATAATGTAAAATTTCATTGGTTCATAAAGAGGAGAGAAGAAAGAGAGACCCTTAATGGGCCAAATAATATTCTCTCATAATGATCAATTCAGTAAAATATTTCTCTGAGGAACAACTGCCACCTATCCATGGTGTCTCCACAAAGAAGGACACAATATCAGCCACAATATCATATGAGATAGATTAAATAGTACTATTTTATTTTTGCATATTTTGATGTCCTTCTCATATATTCCACGAATAGAAATATTTAGAAACATATGTTTAAAGACTAGTAATCACTGTTAGGGTTGGGCGGTCCCAGTCCGGTCCGATTTTTGGCACACCATTCGGTCCAAGTCTCGGTCTCGGTCTCGGTCCGGTCTCGGTCCACCTCGGTCACGGTCCGGTTCGGTCTTAACTTCGGTCTTTTCAGCGTACCTGAAAAGAGATCCATTTCCCCATTTCTTTAATAAAAATAAATAAATATATCCTAAAAATATCAGTAAGAAAGATATCCTACCGAAAATCGTCACATCAATTCTCCTTAATATCCTACCGAAAAATCAATTACGGCAGAAAAACCATCAATTATTCATGTAAATCATCACATCGTTCTGCTTAATATTCTGCAGAAAATCATCACATCAATTACTGTAGAAAAATCATCAATTATTCATGAAATCATCACATCATTCTCCTTAATATCCTGCAGAAAAATAAATTACTGCAGAAAAATCATCAATTATTCATGTAAATCATCACATCGTTCTCCTTAATATCCTGCAGAAAAATCAATTACTGCCAAAATGATCAGTTGAAAATGCTTACCGATAACCTGAAATAATGGGAGGACTTGGAGATGCCCCTGAAGATGACTTCCCTACTCTTGACCATGAATATGCATACCTGAAAAGAGATAAATGTATCAACGTCCATTACTAAAAAAAATTATAGTAAAAAACCTTACCGATGATACTTGCTGATTTGAAATAAAGAAGAAGAAAGTAGAATAACATGAAAATTAGTTCGTATCTTCACCAAATTCTTCTTCATCAGTATCCGCTTCATCCGTTTTACCCCACGATTTTAGGGTCATCAAAATAGATATAGTTCTTGCAGATAATTTTCCCCTTTTGTATGTTATGATCCCCCGTCCTGATGAGAAAAGACGCTCTGATGGAGAGCTCGAAGCACAAACTGAGAGAAATCCCTTTGCTAACATTGCAAGTCGTGGATATTTTTCAGACCCAATCTTACACCACCATTGTAGAGCATCGAGATGAGAACATTCAACTTGAGAGTCATGCAAATAATCAAATATTTCATCAGATATTGGTTTTTCTAATAAGATGTTTACGTTCTTCTTCCTTTTACGCTTCATCAATTCAACCATCATTTTCGAACACGTTGCAGAAGTAATAGATAATGGCTCACTTTGTGAGCAAGCACTTGATATTGGTGAGGCAGGCATCAATTGAAGCAAATGCTTCAAAGTCTTTGTGATATACTCTTGGTCATCAGTTGGAATATATTCAAATCTCAAAGATGGATCTAACACTGTAGAAATAGGAAAGATTGGCTTTCTTTTTACCTGTGGCTCGTATTTGAGTAACTTTTTTTTCATCACAGTATATGCTCCTTTCAGTGCCACTGATTGCTCTATGCTCATTGGTCTTCCCTTCACACCTTGAGAGTGATTACCTAAGGCAATAATTGATGTGTTTAACTGATTTAACAAAAGATCAAAAATAGAAGTAACATTAGGCGATGTAATGGCCTTTGATTGAGATAACATCTCGGTGGCTTCCTTAAAAGCTAGAAGTTCATCTACAAAAATCTTAAGAAGATCCTACTCTTCTGACATAATTAAAGAAATTCCTTTACCATCTTTAAGACAAGTTGTTGCCATTGTATTCAACACCTTCCTCTTGTCCCATGCTGTCGTAATCATGACATATGTCGAATTCCACCTAGTGGGGACATCTATGGTTAATAAGTTTTTATTTGACATTTTATACCTCTCACATAATTCCTTGTACTGATGAATTCTTTGTGGTGTGCTATTTTCTGCAAGAACAAGTTTTCGAAGTCGACGAAGAATTGCTCCAAATGGTTTTTGTGAAGTAACTTCCACTTCATCTTCTTCACACTCTTCATCACCCTCACTTTCTGAACATAATGAAGTTGATGATGAATTACCCAACTCCTTCAAGCCTCCTTGAACAGCTAGATTGAGAACATGGGCCATACATGGCACATGGAACTCCTTGGTGAATGTCGATCCACTCTCACGTAATAAAATTTCCAAGCTTGCAACCATTGTCTTTTTATTGCTAGCATTATCTGTTGTGATAGCAAAAACCTAAAAAAATAATTTATGTTTATAGATTTAAGATTGAAAATAAGGAAGGTAAAATTCATGTTTACTTACCTTTTGAGTGAGATCATACTCTTCTAACACACGATGCACCACCTCTGCTAAAATTATCCCTTGATGTGATACACCCAACTCCTCAACGGTGAGCACGTGTTCATGAAGTCTCCATATATCATCAATCCAATGTATTGTGATCCCAAGTATTGCGACATTATTTGTAGTTGTCCAAGTGTCTGTTGTAAGGGACACCTTTTCAATTGGTCGAAGTAATTCTCTTACCTTATCCCTTTCATCTTCAAATAGTTTCTCCATTCCTCGTCGTCCGGAATGGCGGCTAGGAATCCCTGCTTCACCTTGTACTAAGTAGTTGCAAAACTTTTTAAATTGAGGATGATCAAGTAGCGTAAAAGGTGCATATGTCTTAACAATTAAATCTATACACTCTTTCTTTGTCTGCTCTAAATTCCTGTCTGAAAATTTTGAAGTCTTTGAGAAATAGTCGGTTAAAGTATTAGGAGCATTTGATGGCCTTAGTTGCTTATAAATCTCAACATGAAACCTTTCCAAGTGATTCCATAACTTGATGGTGCTACTACTTTTATCCCTTTTCACTTTTATCTCTTTCGATGGGGTAGCAACCTTACAAATTTTGCAAAGATACTCATCGTCTATGATCTTCATGAAATGTACTAAGACTGGTGAGGCTTTTCTTCGTTTTGAAGAGCTTGTAGCTGTAGCACTTGTAGAAACAAATGTTGATGTATTGTTTGATTCAATCTAAAAGAAAAAATTATAGCATTAGTAAGCTATGATCATATATTTTTTGAGATCAATGTAAAATAAAATGTACCTCATCTCCAATTGATTCCATTGATGATAATCTAAAATGTAGGTTAAAAATTAGATTCAAAATTAGATTTAAAAGAAAAAAAGAATTAGAAACTAATATGGTTCATCCATAAATGATATTGAGCATGTTAGTCAAATGATATTGAGCATGTTATGGACCATAATGGATATTACTAAAATGCATATCAATAAAATGTAAATATAATATCAAAACCATAATAATAAAAAAAATTAAATGATGTTAAATACCTAGGTTTAGAAACTAGATACTGAATTCATCTCTCATAATGATCACAACAGCAATTATATATCTCTTCTTCCTATGTTTTTCTTACAATATTGTGCTCTCTCTCTCTACCCTCTCTTCCTCCATCTGATTTCTAATTTTATGTTACATGTGACAGGTTACATGCCGACTAATGCTGAAGCAATCGCTACCCTTATTCTCAAGCTCTCTTCGAGTCAAAATTACGCGTTGATTTTAATAACCTGTCTGCATTAATTTGGGCATTTGACCCGGTCAGCAAAATACCATAAGAAAGAATTGACTAGAGGGGACCTCCAACCTTAACAATCTACAATGACGTCACTCACAGGCTCGAGAGAAATCGCCATTGGAGGGAAATTTGAAGAAGTTCTATTAAAGTTTTTGAAAAGGTCGAAAACTGATGCCCGATGTTTTCGAGGGTCTAAAGGCCATCGAGTGGATTGAAGGTTTGCTGGTCAACAAGGGATTTCGTTCCCATGATTCCTGTCGGAAGTCTGAATGGTGTTTGCCGTCTGAAAATTGCGGGAAAAAGCAAGATTCCTGTCTCCAACTGATTTCACGAGACCGCTTAGACCCGGAGATTCCTGCCGATTCAGACTCGGAGAAGGAGAGATGTAATATTTCTTCATGTTCTCACAATTCCTGCCATGGAAACGGTGTTCGACTTCTCTACTTTATTTTAAATGCCAAATGAAGAAATTTTTTCGTGAAGAAATTTTTGGACTTTTCGTGAAGAAATTTGATCACAACAACAATTTTCCTCTCTTCTTCCTATGTGCTGTGCTCTCTCTCTCCCCTCTCTCACAGCCATTTCTTCACGAAACCAAATCCTCTCGAGAAGAGAGGAAGAGAGGAACTGGGGGAAAAGAAAGAGAGGTGAACGGATGAACCTGATTTTGAAGACAAAAACGGAATTTCTGGGAGCGATTTCCACAAATGAATGCCGAATGCCGATGTGAAGACCTAATGCCGAATGCCGAAGGCCGAATGCGATTCGATTTTATGATTTTTCGAATGCGATTCAGTAACTTCCTTTTACGGTTTTTGCCGAATGCCGAATTTACGGAATGCCGAATTCGGTTTTTTGCCGAATGCCGAAAGTCGATGCGAAGACCTAATGCCGACTGCCGATCGCCGAATAGAGGAATGCCGAATGCCGAATTCCGATCAAAACGAAATGTCAAAAACGGAATTTCCGAATGCCGAATTTACCTCTTTTCTATTCGGTTTAAGACCGAAAGGACGGGGAGGACCGAACCGAATTTTGACCGAGACCGTCAGATCCGATTTTGAGAGACCGACGGTCTCGGTCCGGTTCGGTCTACCGAACCTCGGTCGGTCTTTGCCCATCCTTAATCACTGTATTATGATCTCATCATAATTAAATTAGTCATTACATAAGTTCATAGACTTCATTACAAACACCATACAAGAAAAACAATGAATATAAACCAGATATAAAAGTATGATTTGGCTTATAGGCCATATAATATCCACTACAAAAATAGCTTGGATTCATGTCTTGCCCTACAAAAAGATTTTAAGTTTGAATCCACAAAACTAACCTCTTCAACCCTTGAATCCATAAGGGATTTTTTTATTACATCTAAAAGCATTAGAACATTCTCAGATACGAGAATACTCATAGGGAATAAATCAAAGCTCTCAAACAGCGTATCACTTTAATTGTTTATTTGAGGGTTACAATGAAAGCCTTATATAGGCCTCAAAAAGCAAAGTTTTTTTGAAAGGACAATACTTTGGAATAGACCACTTAAAACCTTAAAAACAATACGAGTTTGATAGCATGTACATGTTGCAAAAAAATAAAACTTGACAAGAGACAAAAGGCTTCTTGGCTCTGAAAATCTTAAACCGAGATATTTCACAAATTTTGTGTAAGTGTATGATTCATCAAGAAAAATTTGTGTCTCTATGTGATCGTCAAAAAATATTTTCAGCTCTTAGAGATTCTTTGTTAGCCTATTAAGATTTAAATGGCCCATTGCAAAGTGAGATTTTTGGGCTCTATCAAAAAAATGGGCTCTTGTGCTCCATCTTAGGCTACACCAATATTTTCCACAAGGTCAAGATGGGATCATTCGCCCTTGATATTTGCTAGTAGACTCCTTTCCATGTGCCCAGTGGCATAAACCCCATTACTTCTCAAGGCATGCTTTGTAACTTGGCACCTCAACCTCTTGATTGGGTTAAATAGATAGGTGATTTGATTAATTAACATTAAATATTCAATTGATAATTTAGAAAGTCCTATAAAGTTATGAAGTGGATGTGTACTTTAGCCCACAAGTTCACACACATAAGGTTCTTGAACCATGGGGAAATATTTTATTGTTGTAGGGTTTGTGAAAAATGTCACTTTATAAAACGGACCTTAAGCAGTAGGCTCTTGGGGACCCATGAAACTCCCTTCCCCACAGCCACCCATATCTTCTACTCTCTCCCACAAATTCATGTGATGGACAAATAGTGTAGAGATCTCTACATATCAAGGTTACATTAGCTAGAACTTTAGCTAAAGTTTGAATCAAGTCCAAAATAATTGAATTAAGTATGTCGTCATACAAGTATTTGGACGTATGCAATAAATCTCCAATCTACACCAAGATAGGGCTCAATAAGGGGTTGAATCTAAGGGAGGCGGCCACGACAATTTCACTTTTTTCAATTTAAGGGCATTGATTATGTAAAACATATGATCTTTAAACAATAGAAAACTTTTTGCGAGAATTGACAACTCCTAGGGCAGATTAATGTAACGAAAAACTCATATATGGTCAATTTCAGAACTATTTTCTCTCTTTTTTATTCCAATTCAGTCTCTTTTTTTTTTATTTCACTACTTCAGTAAATGATATAATTGAGTATCACCCAAGGAACTATCGAGGGAAGCCATTTCCTTCACATGTGGACTGAATTTTGTTCTTCCTTATATATACATATGACATTCCGAAACACATACTAATTATGTCCCTTTGTTTAATTATAATGTTTGTTTTTATTATAAAAAAATTGAATTTTTATTAAATGAACAAGGAATTGCAACAGCAGGAAATTTCAGCTTCCTTACTATATTCGTGTTTACTATTATTAAAATTTCTTTAAATTTTCTGATCAAATGGACAGAACAATCGCAAAAGCAACAAATTCAAAAGTTCAGGTTTACAAGACTTATGAGTCTCTTTCAAAAAAAATAAAAAATAAAAAATAGATATTTTTTTAAGGCAATAGCAGTGTTACTTGGTTGTTCGGATTTAATCAAGATTGAGGAAGACCGATCTTACATAATTTAAATGATCCAAAAAAATGAATTAAAATCTAAAAATCTAAAAGTTTAATATCGATTGCTGAAGAATATAAATCAAAATCAAAACTATGAACGTTGAGCAAAAATAAAATCGACTGAATCACAAATCTAGAGGTACTTTCAAGATATAGCACATGTGATGGGTGAGCTCATTAACCCTACTATTGTAGGCGGGCTTCATCTAAGATTAGGGTTCATTTTTCTAGTTCATTTTTAATTTCTGTTCATTTTCTTTTAATTCAAAGTTATAATTTCTATTTCCTCCGAGGCTTATAAACAGGTCACTCATGTAATAGAATTCATAGACATAATTTTGAGTTAAGAGTTTTCTTTGTTTGGTAAGTGTGCCCTTGAGATCTGTGGTCGAGTGATTATCATTTATGATCTACTCAAATGTAGACATACAACCTTACTTGAACAGGATCTGTTCTACTCACTGCAGACATATCGATTTATCATATTTTTCTCTGAGCTCGGACTGAGCGAGGTTGACTTTGAGGGAGAGAGTCATTAGGAAAATCTAAGCTCATGACTTTATTTGTTTTCTAAAAAGTTTTGTCGATGGGGTTCAAATTCTCTTATGCATTGGAAGTTCTTACACTTGATGGTGCTGAATCATATCAAAAATAACTTGCTTGACCCAACATACTCTACCACTACAGCTTTGAGTTTGAATTGCATCCGTCAAAAAAGTAACCAATCGTTTATTATCTACAAAAAAATCACCAAGTTTGATGGGATTCCAGAGAAATCTCCAGAAGCTCAATAATCTCCACAAACCGGTGGTTCGACCGATCTCCCGAGTAGAACTGATGAACTTCCCCTTCAAGCTCAATCCAGCTACACCCGGGCAACTTCCTACCTCCCATTTCCTTCATCGTCTTTCTCACCCCTCCCATCTCCTCCCACTTTCCAGAAGAACTATACAAATTCGCCAAAAGAACGGTGTACCCACCATTATTGGGATCAAGCTCCAGAAGCTTTCTCACAGCTTGCTCAGCCATCTTCATATCTCCATGAACTCTACACCCATTAAGCAGAGAACCCCATACAACCTCATCTGGCTCAATCTTCATCCTCTTGACCACCTCCATCACTTCCTCGAACCTCCCTGCTCTACACAGAAGATCAATGAAGCAGCCAAAGTGTTCGATTCTTGGCTCAAAGTTAAATTTTCTTCCCATGGAATAGAAGAATTCTCGCCCCTCTTCTACCAGCCCGCCATGGGCACACGCGTTGAGCAGGCCAACCAAAGTGACCTCATCCGGTATTGACCCAGAAAGCTCCAACTTCTTGAAGGTCGATAAAGCTTCAAAGCTATGGCCGTGGAGAGCGAGGCAATTTATCATGGAGTTCCAGTGGGTTAAGGTTCTGCGGGGCAATTTGTTGAACAAGCGGCGGGCAAGATCGAGACTCCCGCATTTGCCGTAGACGTCAAGGAGCGCATTGGATACGAATGAGCTGTGGCATATGCTGCTTCTGTATGTATAAGCATGGAGGGATTTCCCAAACTGGAGGGTCCCCAGGTGACCACAGGCAGAGAGCACGCAGACAACCGTCGTCTCGTTGGGACGAACACAAGCATCGATCATCCGCCGGAAGACGGAAATTGCATCCGAGAAGAGACCATTTTGGGTGTAAGCGGCAATAATTGAGTTCCAGGAAGGGACATCTCTCTCAGGCATCTCATCGAACAGCAAAGTTGCATTACCAATCATCCCCACCTGGGCATAACCCGTAATCATGGCGGTCCACGAGACGACATTTCTCTCGGACAAATTGTCGAACACTCTACGGGCAGCGACGACATCGGCGCATCTGGAGTAGGCATCTAGAAGGGAAGTCTGGACAATACCATCTTCGTGGAAGCCAGTTTTGGATATATGGGCATGAATGGAGGATATAGAAGACAGCGAAGATGATAATGAGCGGAGCACGGGGGGGTAAATAAACTGGTTCGGACGAGGATTCCCATGACGGATCATCCGGGACGAAGAGATTAGAAGCTGAAGAAGGGTCGGAATGGGAGTACGCGGTGATCATGGCGGTGTAGAGGAAGATGTTGGGGGATGAGAGAGAGTCGAAGATGGCGCGCGCGTGGGGAGATCTGAGAGAACGGTGGTGCAGAAGCGGACGAGCTTGAAGCAGAAGAATTGGGTGCGGCCGTGGCCGAGGATGAGAAGATGGGCTTGGAGCTGCTTCAGGTGGAGAAGACAATTGCATCTTTCGAGCGATGAGAGGATTCGCTGGTTCAGGAAGGTGCCCGGGTTGCCTGTATTCATTGGGCACCATTATTCTATTTTCTGTTTCATTACTTCAGGACGGGTTAGATACTTCAGAGAAGATGATGAAATAAGGGCTGCAGTAGAAATGAAGCGAAGAAATTCGGCTCTCGAAATTACATATGTATATATATATATAGGAGAGAGAGAGAGAGCGCGCGAGCAAGCGAGAGAGAGAGAGAGAGAGAGATAGGGATCTCTGCTGTTATTGACGCGCGTCATGTTACACACATTGACACAAGGACGCCATGCCGCCTGGTCGTCGAATATCGCCGCGTGTCAGCCAGCATTTTCCCCCTATTTATTCCCGCCGCCCTCGCCATCGTCTTTCCTTCTCCTCATCCTTCCGGCAATGGCTCGTAGAGGACTGAGGTACGTCGCAGCGCCGCTTCTCTTTCTCAAACCTTCTCCTGTACGGCGTGGTGGTCGTCTTCGCGAGCTGGAACCTCAATAATTTCATTAACGGCCAGACCCGCCACCCTGGTAACCATAAAAAACTCTCTTTTAGAGGAAAATCTCCTTGTTAACTGGTTATTGTGTTTATAGATGTGGCCGGAAACAGTGCGACTTTTCTACTTCCTGATGTTCGCCATTTTGGCTGGAGTGCTCGGCCTGGCTTCGAAACTCGCCGGATCCAGTCATGTGAGGTCCTGGCGGAGCGATAGTCTCGCCGCCGCCGCCTCTTCCGCTCTGACTACGTGGGCCGTCACTGCATTAGCATTCGGGTCTGTACTTTCCCTCACGGTCTTTATTCCGTTCGCTCTCTAATGCGAGGTTGCAGGCTTGCATGCAAGGAGATTCGCATAGGCGGGTACAGAGGATGGAGAATGAGGGTGCTGGAGGGGTTAGTAATAGCAGTGACGGTAACGCAGCTGATTTATTTGGCGGTGATTCATGCAGGTCTCAAATAGAAGCAGGTATGGGCCAGGAGATCCCATGGATCCCAAACGTTCCGAAAGACCGTGGCGCAGCTCATTAGGGAGTAAGAGGCCTTTTTCCAGTGCATGTAGGATTATCTCTGCTCCCTTCGCTGCTAGTAATGTTTAGGGTTTAGGTTCCTAGCCCGCCCTGTTGAGAAGACGATGGTTATAATGAAGAAACTTGGGCTTCCAATATCGAGGGGAAGTAGACCTGGAAGGATTGAAGAATGCTCAAGACTAAGATTTTTTAACGAACAGCAGGCAATTTATCATGTTTGAATGCTCTCACATAGATTAAAACAGAAGTGTACAGAACACCAAGAAAATGTTTTCATTTAGTGAAAATTTTTCATTTCGAGTTCACCAAGAAAATGTTTGAAGATAAATAATCTTAGCCCTTCAATCTATAGGTTACAAATTATCCCTCATAAAATGTTTATCTACTTGTACATGTTTCCTCATACCATGTTGCGTTCAATGATGGGCACTATAATTTCCTGACTTTTTATCACAAAATTTTGAGGTAGAGTAAAAGAAAATTTTGAATCATTTAATGTGGCTTCCATAATTCCTTGTCCTAAATCTCAAAGTTCATCTTCAGTTGTTAACATATAGACTACTTCCTATGTTTTACTCATCCAAGTAATTCAAATTTTCGCCTAAAAAGGCATATATTCCTGAAGTTGACCGATGGTCAACCAAAGATCATGCATAGTCAAACATTAGTGAAACAAGATTGAAACTTTCATTTTTCCTAAATCTAAGATTCAAACCTTAAGCTATTTGTGGCTGAGTATGAGATAGATACATCAATCTTCTTATGAGTTTCTACAGGATTCTTCATTTATCATTTTAGCACCTTGCATTGTTAGCTTTATGGATAGGGTTAATGGATATAGACTTACAGTCAAAATATCTAATTTCTTCTAACAATTCAACTAAATAATTATGTTGAGAAAGGAAACTATGATTAGATGGATATCCAACTTCAATGCCGAAAAAATATTTTAAATTTCCTAAATTCCTCGATTCAAATCCACAAGTTAGTTGTTTACCCAATCTTGTAATTTATACATTATCAGCCCCTATTATAATAATGTTATCGACATAGACAATGAGTACAACAATTTTATTAGACTCTAAATGTATTAAAAATAAATTATCATTTCCACGAAATTTGTTTATATCCAAATTTTATGATAGTTTGATAAAATTTAGAAAACTATGCTCTTGGAGATTACTTTAGGCCATTATTTTTTTCTAATCTAAAAATTTTATTTGACCTAAATCTAGACGCAGAACCAAGGGGTAGATTCATAAAGATTTTTTTATCTAACTTAGCATGCAAGAAAGCATTCTTTATATCAATATGATGTGAATTCCAAACTTTATCAGTTTTTAAAGAAATAATTATTTTTTATTGTATTCAATCTTTGTTACCAAATAAAATGTTTCAAAATAATCTATACCAAACTTTTTGGGGCAAAACCTTTAGGTACCAGTCTAGCCTTGTATCTATCTATGTCTCCATTGGCTTTACAATTCATGGTATAAACCCACTTACATCGATCATTTTTTTTATCATTAAGTGGATTAGAAATTGTAAAAATATTACTATATTATAATGCCCTAATTCCTTCATTCATAGCCATTTCTCCATTTTCTCACTTTTCATAGCTTCATCTATATTCTTAGGAAGATATTCCAAAATTACTTTAGAAATGCTTTAAATGGAGGTGATGCACATGCAAAACTCATATAATACCCTATTGGATAGAACTTCTTTGGAACTCTCCCCATTAATTCTCCTTGAGTTTCAAGAATTTTCTTCACCTTCAATTAGATATTCTACTTAATCACTATTACTAATAACTCCCACATTAGTTTCATGCACTAGGGATCCTTCAACTCTTGGAAATATCTTTGCAATGTCCCTTCCTACATTACTTGGTTCTTAGGTGATTTCTAATAACTCTACACATAAGTTACATTTATGCATCATTTTACCATGAAAAAAATCTTCATGCATTTAAATGACACTTAAAAAAAAAGCTATTACAGAATTAAAGTATAATTTTATAGAAAAATCCCTCATGACATTGGTGTATATTTTTTTGGAAAAATCCCTTCCGTTTTTGGATGATTTATGGCTAATCAAAAGTGGAATAATAATAAAGGATAGATCTCACTAGGTTCCCAACAAAAAGCTCTAGTACAATGTCACGAGTTGTCCAAAGCGATTTATACAATGTGGAAGCTCTTCCCAATATGGTTGTGATAAAAATTTTTATCTTCCATCTTCTTGCATAAATTTAGGGTTTGTAAGAAAGAGAAAAGAAATTCTCGATGGGGGTTCATTCATAGGGACCCCTTACCTTCCCCCTCTGTTGGGATCTAAGATCGATAAGCCTTCCAAAACTTTGATTAAAATATCTAATGCAATGAAATATATTGAATTGAGAATTCAAAGCATTGAGGCACCAAGAACTAATGATCCTATCATCTAATATTGATTAGAATCTATACTTTAAAAGGTTTACTTGAAAGAGTTCTAAAAGCTGTTGAAGTATCTAGCCCCTGATAGTATTTGCTCGATTGATGAATGGTTAGCTTTCTCTTTAATGCTCTTCACCAATTGAGAAAGAGAATAAAGGAGATAATTCTCATGAGGCTTGCATGGGTATCTTAAGTTTTGATTTTTCTCTCCTTATTTATAGACACTCAATCAGTAGATTTTTCATAAAAAACCCTCTTAGTTATGTTTGTAACCATCAACATCCATAGACCTTACGTATGTGACCCTCTTGGTCCATATATTTTACTAGTTAAAAACTTTATAGACCTAATAAAAACTTACTAGTCAACCTTTATTAATTATCTAAATCATGTACTCTAGGAGCGAATGCATCTAAGAGATATGGAGTGTGTAAGAACTCCTATATAAAATCTTATTGTTATCGATTATCATATATGTATGATAATCGCCCACACGAGAGTCATGAATGACTTAGGGTATGATCAACTGTCAAACCCTTATAAGTTACTTGAGTTTGCACTGATGTATGGAGAAAATCATCAGGAAATCTTTCTTCGATATTTCTACTATCTTATATAAGTATTTCATCGCATCTCATTCCTTGAGTCAATCTACTCAAATATAAAGGGCAAAGGATCCCATTTTGACCACAGAATAATCTTCGAGGACTTTATGTCTTTTTAGATTTATGAATTTTTATAGAAATCCCATAGTTAGAAATTCATAAGTCATAATCAAAACATGGTCATCCATTTATAAGATATTTTTGGTGTCTCAAGTTAAAGGACTATATATATAACTATGACATAAATCAACTTGATTCGTAGTTTAGTATAATTCGATTATAGGATTCACACAAATCAATTTAATAAACTCTTTTTCTAAAGATCACCCATTATCTATCCTTAGTGTCTTCATAATGATAGTTATAGGATTAGTCATACTCATCATATGAGGCAAATCAGATATTGCTATTCATTTTAGAATAATTTGATGTCCTTCTCAAATATCTCTCAAATAAGAATATTTATCACATATAATTAAAGACTAATGTTCACTGTATTATGATCTCATCATACTTTACTTAGAAATTATATATATTCATAGAGTTCATTACAAACATCACACAAGAATGATAATGAAAAAAATTCATTTTAATGAGTCTAAGTATCAATAACGATATTTTTAAAAAAACAAAATTAAAGAATTCTACAAAATAAAGTATTTTCTATCATAGTTTTTTCCTTCTATATAAACTATAAATGATGTATATGGAAGTGTGATTTGCCTTAGAAGCCATATAATATATATCACCCCTAAAGTAAAGTATATATAAAATTGGTAGCATGAGTAAGACCCATTACAAAGTTAGGCCAGTATAATACTACTTCCAATGACTTTTGGGCCATTGCCAATAAAAAAAATAAAGAAATGTAAATAAAAGTAATTCTATATTTTGACTTCTATGTAAATGCGAGGGATTGTAGTCTCATGTAGAGGTGTATGCAATTGAGCGGTGAGCCTATGAATTGTGGGCTTTCGGCCCAATAACGAAGACCAAATCTGAATGCCAGACCGGACCGAATTTCGACGTAAAATATTTTTCATTTAAAATTCCTTCCCGCCAATTTGTGTCGATTACGTGGGAAAGTCGATTTTCAATTTTTTGTTTACACTCCAGACAAGTTAAAGGCGTGGAGACTTGAACGAACTCTCGAAAGCCTAGACGTCGATGCCGACGACGTCATGCCCCCAGCGGCATTCTTGCGACCTCGAGGAAGAAGAGCACGCCCCACCGGAAGAGGACGAAGGAAATTCAGGCCTAGAAACCCCGAGATAGAAAAATGCAGAATTCGATGGGAAACAGCGGAGGATTGAACCTGACGAACATGCTCGGCGACCCAGTCGACATCGAGAATGAGGGGAGAGATTGGATGAGGGGAAGATATGGCGGCGCCGCCCGTGGCCTGCTTTTTCTTGTTGGGGGCGGAGGCGAGGCCAGGGAGGAATCAGGGGGGCGGCCGTCGTCGGTGGACGGAGTGGGAAGGAGATCGTAAACGAATCCGCAGTAGACGCCCCGGCCAAGTTAAGCGGTGGTTCACCTACATTACAAACTTAGATGAATTTTTATACAAAAATGAAAATTTGCTCACCTCTAACGTAAGATTGAGCTCGGTCAACGCTTCTCTGATTTCCCTGAAAAATGCACATGCCTCTGTTCACGAAGAGATGCTCACTTTCTTCTTCTCTCGGATCTTCTTCACCGGCACCGAAAATCCAACTGCACCGGAAGAGAGAGGCGGAGCCTCCACCGCCGTGAAGATGGGGGAGTGAGAGAAGCTTTTTTAATATATTTTAACTAACCGATCAGGATCGGGGAGTATCGAATTTCGATCGCGATTGCCATTTGCGGACATTGGATCAAAATCGCCGAACCCTAATCATAGCCCGTCACACGTCATACCCAGCCCAGAGAAGATAACTCGATCTCTAAGCCCTAGACCTAAACACAACTTTTCGAGATTTTGAGAATCAAAGAGCTGACGATTCAGCGCCTTAAATTAGAAAGCGTACTTTCCGCATAACGGTCTTCTTCTATTCTACGGATCTCTTCTTTAGCATTGCCAGTCGAAGTGAAGAAAAACGAAGAAGAGAGACGCGAGGAAGAATCTAGGACTGATATCTGAGTCCTTGATTCCAACAAGAGAAAAGCGGGCGACTCTTTTCCGTTTCCCCCTATCTCTCCGGCGTCGTGCTGCTGTTGCCTCGTCTTATTCCTGATTCTGTTTTGTCTTCGTTGGTCGAAGAGAACGGATTATACATCTTCGATGCTTGATCACATCAGTTCGCGTGCAAGATCATATATAGGTATTTTGAAGTTAATTTGACTGATTGTCAAGTTGTTTTCTCATTCCAAAATCATTGTCGTGGATCATTTTGTTTGTTTCTGTGGCGATCGCACATCTGAAAGTTTTTATGACATTATCTACTCTGCCACGATGATAAATCTGGTTAAATTTAGCATGCTTCATAAGCCATTTGTTACTGAATGTAGTGTTTTCAAAATGTTCTGCTTGCAAACGGCCTTTTCAAAGTGCAAGTGATATGTCATTCCTCATTTATGCACATATACATGCCACATTTCTGAAAAATTGGTGAAAAGTTCTCTATGGTGCCGGTAGCTTGCGCTGATTGAACCGATCATCTCGTACTGTTGTCTTCACCTCCTTTCTTCTCCAAGAAGAAGTCTTCTGGAAGAAATCTGCTGGAAGGCCCATGTCTGCACTCTATTTCTCCATCTTCATAACTATCACGTACTATCTACTCTTCTTACTCTTCCAGAATGATTAAGCTCTGACAACATGTTCATTATTATAAGCCCAAGGAAAGAGAGTGAGTCAGGGACGTGGGGAGAGAGAAAGCATCTCTACGTTCATTCTTGGCCATGCCTGAAATAAGCTTATAAGGAGAAATGAAAAATTAAATGAAATACCCCACAAAGGTAGGGAATAACTTTATCTTGTCGCGTCACAGAGAATAGTGAAGATTTAGGCTCCTCTTGAAAGCCCTATCTCTTACCCATATCAGATGGAGAAGATAAATTGACCTCATGAGATCAGGACACAGGAGCTAGAGGAGTAAGAATAGTAAAAAAAACGCGGCATTCGATCTTATCTTAGGGTATTTTTATTTTCTTCTGTAGACAGTACAGATTAGTGGGCTACAGCCCATCTAGTTACAATAGTATTTAACCCCAACAGGAAAGTGACGTAAACCTAATATAGAAAAGATACCGGTTAAGTCTGTAAACTATGTAAATTCTGATATGCCTCCTCAAGCTGTGGAAAGGATGTTTCTCATTCCCAGCTTGGAGATCAGTGCTTCAAACTGTTGTCTTCGAATTCCTCTGGCGAGCAGATCTGCACACTGCTGATAAGTACTTGTATGTAATATTGTAATGATCTTGTCTTGAAGCTTTTCCTTGATGAAGTGACAGTCAATGTTGACATGCTTGGTCCTATCATAATATACTGAATAGCGAGCAACGTTGATTGCTGACTTAATGTCACATAAGAGCCTTACAGGTTCTTCATATGTGATTTTTGTTCTTCTTGGGGTTTTCCCTATCCATAGTGCTTCTCGAATGCCATGACACAATGCTCGTATTCGGCCTTCTGCTTTATGCTTCTCCATGTAATCAGGTTCCCTCCTCAAAAGGTGCAGTAGCCTGTTGTAGACTAGGATCAATTTTAGAACCAGCATACTCAGAGTCAGGACACACATTGATCTCCATTGCACCTTGTCTCTTAAATGTGAGACTAGCCCCATAGTAACCTTAAGGTACCTCAACACCTTATAAACTGCCAGAAAGTGGAAAGCTTGAGGATCATGCATGAATTGAGACAAAACATTCACAGCATGTATAATATTAGGTTTAATGTGAGTAAGATGGATAAGTTTCACTACTTATTGTTGGTAAGTAATTTTTGTTTACTTTTGCTTCTTCTTCATTTAACTGAAGATTATGATTTACCTCAATTGGACTATTAATAGGTTGACAGTGCAGGTGCCCAGTTTTTTGGGATAGGAAAATTCCTTGTGCCAAGTGTGCCACCTCTATGCCAAGGAGACACTTCTATCTCCCAAGATTCTTTATGTCAAACTGCTGAGACTACTTACTCTCCAACTCAGAGATTATCTTTGCATTATTTCCTGAAATAATATTATCATCTGCATAAACTAACAGAAGAACCATCTCTCTGGCATTAATATGTTGAAAAATAATGTATAATCACCACTCGATTGCTGGTACCCCAAACCTTTCATGGTTTGATTTAATCTGCCAAACCATGCTCTAGGTGACTGTTTTAGTCTATAAAGGGATTTCTTTAGTTTAAAAACTGTTTGGACTCTTCATACTTATCAGAGGCGTTGAAGAAAGTTCTAGAGAAAAGACATAATAACTACTACCAGAAAGGGTCTTTGGTCTGGTGCCCAATAAATAAAGAGCAAGGAGGCCTGGGGGAGGCTGATTCAGCCTTGTTGTATCAAGAATGTAATTCGTGAAAATCATAATGGAAATGGCTCTTGATTCAATCAGATGTCCAATATCCACAGAAAAAAGGAAAGAGATAAATCACTAAAGGGAATTGCTGAGCTCCCCCGAAGAAGGAGAGGACCTATGCCAGGAGTTGGTTGAAGAGAAGGCAGAGGGTTTAAGCTGGGGGAGTAGGGTTCAGAGGTGGAACTCGAGTCCAATATGCTTCTTCCCCATTCCCCACCCTCAAAGAGGCTTATATAGGCTCTGTTCAGGTCAGGTCAATGTGGTTGCGATCCTAGATGGACTGAGGCTCATATCAGAGGCATCAAGAAACAGTTGAGCATTGAGCAGCTGCCTGGAGATTCTCCTCGGCCAGATTTCTTCCTCCTCTTCCACTGTATTTTCTCTTGTAACCTTTCTCTTTAGATCTACTCAAGAAGATTGTTCTGTCTCTCTCAAGTGCCTGTTGATAAGATGAACACAAACCAGTTGAGGATTCACTCTTTGTTAAATCCTGGTGGGATCGTCATAAAAATTTCTTCATCTATATTTCTACAAGAAATGCATTTCTAATATCAAATTGTTTTAGTTTCGAGTTTTGAGTTGCAGACAGTGAAATAAAAATACAGACAGTGTTTGTTTTTGCTACAGGAGCGAATGAGTCTGAAAGTCCACACCTTATGTCTGAGTATGCTGGGCTACTAGACGTACTTTGTTAAATCAGAGGCTTGAAATAACAATACAGACAGTGTTCGTTTTTGCTACAGGAGCGAATGTGTCTGAAAGTCCACACCTTATATCTTTCCATACAGCCATCTACTTGGTATTTGATGCTAAATATCCATTGACAATCAACTAATGTCTTTCCATGATGAAGCACAGCTAGCCCCTATGTTCGATTTTGTCACCGTAAGCATTTCTTCTTCCATGACCTTTTTCTACTTCAGCTGATCAAGTGCTTCGTCCACCACCAATATAGAAATGCTGATCGACTGCCATTTGTAATAAAGGCTTTAAATTCTGGAGAAATCTTTTGAAATGTACTAAGCATACTGAAAGAGTATGGATTGGTCTTAACACATTTTCTTACTCATTTGCTGATAGCAAAGGTAGATCATATTTCCCATGATTCCCTTCAATTTTCTCTTCTATAAAGTTGCTCTTGTCAGGAGACTCTTCTGCTTTGTCGCCCATTTCTGAGCTGTAAGTGGTTAAGTATTTTTGAGGTTTGTTTCTTTTGTATACCTTGGGGTAAGCATCTACTAGCTTCATTCTAGGTTCCTTTGTTTCCTCTTGAACCATCTGTGAAGGTTCAAGAGTTTTGCTTCTTAGCATCCCCACAGGATCAGGTAATTCTAGAGGCATTCCAGTAGTAAAATGTTGGGGTGTTATCATCAAATGATCTTCCTCTATCTTTGACTTTGATTCTGTCAAAGATATCTCTTTTCCATTTTTGTCACTCTAGAATTTCTCGAAGATGTCTGTGTCATTTATTGTTTAGGACAGAAAGCTTATTTTTTAGTGTTTGCAGGAACATGTCAAGAGTCTGATGTCAAGGTCGCCATCATCGGCTGATTAGCGGGCTTCTCATAATGCTGGGCTTTTGAGGTATGTTTTCCAAGAACATGCTATATTATAAGAGCCAGTTGGAGACTGAAAAGGCTTTTTCATCTGCAGTGCCAAGTGTCATCCTGGAATGGTTGTGGGAGACTCAGAAAAATGAAACTCTACTGATGTTTGCAGAAGACAGAGTTAAGAATACACGGGAGGTTGTTTTCCCCAATAAAAGAATACAAACGTGGAAAAAAGGTGAAAGAGAAGAAAAAACAGAATCTGGAGAAAGAAAGAGGGACAGAAAGAGATGGTGGGAGAAAAAGAGTTTAAGACTTTAAATGGTGAACAATGAAGAAGGAAAAAGTATGACAAAGAAGAAGAAAAAGAAAGAAAAGGTGGAAGGAGCAAAAAGAAAAAGAAATAAATAAAAAAAAGACAAAGGAGAGTTGTGGAAGTGCAAAGAAAAAAAGAATGTCTCTGTTTCCTTGAGCTATCTGTGGAGGGTCAAGAGTTTGCCATTGAGCATCTCCACAGAATCAGGTGATTCTAGGGGCATTCCAGTAGTCAGATAATGGGTATTATCATCAAATGATCTTCCTCTGTCTTGGACTTTGATTCTGTCAAAGGTCACTCTTGTGCATTTTTTTCATTATAGTATTTCTTGCCACAAAGTTGTCTGTGTTAGTCACTGTTTAGGACAAATAGCTTATGTTTTAGTGTCTTTTTTTTCCAATTGTATCTCCCCAACTTCTAATGTGTTTGCGGGACCATTTCAGGGTTTTGAGGTCCAGATTGCCATGGTAGGCTCATTGCAAATTTATCTTGATGCTGGGCATCAGAGGTTTAATATAACGACATATTATATATTATAAGGGCCAGTTGGAGACTGAAAAGGATTTTTCTTGTGCAGTGCCTAGTGTCATCCTGGGATGGTTGTGGGAGACTCAGAAAAATGAATCTCCACTGTGCTTTGCAGAAGACAGAAGTCAAGAATACAGGGGGAGTCCTTTCCCCAAAAAAAAGAATACACAGGAGGAAAAAAAGGTTAAGGAAAAGGAAAGAACAGAATTAGGAGAAAAAAAGGAGGAAAGAGATGGTGGGAGAAAAAGAGTTGAGGACTTGAAATGGTGGAGAAATGAAGAAGGAAAAAGTCTGCAAAAAAGGAAAGAAAAAACAGAAGGTGGAAGGCCCAAGAAGAAATAAATAAAGAAGATAACGAAGAGTTGTGGAAGTGCAAAGGAAGAAGGGCCGTCAGTGTTTCCTCTTCAACTATCTGTGAAGGTTCAAAAGTTTTTCTGCTTAGGATCTCCACAGGATCAGGTGATTCTAGAGGCATTCGAGTACTCAGATGTTGGGTATTATCATCAAATGATCTTCCTCTATCTTGGACTTTGATTCTGTCAAAGATCACTCGTGCATTTTTATGATCGTAGTATTTCTCTCCGTAAGTTTTTGCTGTCATTTATTATTTAGGACATAAAGCTTGGTGTCGTTTTTTTACAAACCTACATCCCTGACTAATGATGTATTTGCAGGAACATTTCAGGGTGCTGAGGTCGACATTGCTATTGTTGGCTCATTGGCAGAGTTATCCTGATGCTGGGCTTCTGAGGTATGTTTTCCAAGAACATGCTTAATTATATGTGTTAGTTGGAGACTCAGAAGATTTTTTCATGTGCAGTGGCAAGTGTTATCATGGGACGGTTGTGGGAAACTCAGAAAAAATGAAACTCCACTGTGCTGTGCAGAAGAGAGAAGTTAAGAATACAGGGGAGGTAGTTTTCCTAAAAAAAGAATACATAGGAGGAAAAAAGGGTAAAAGGAGAAGGAAAAACAGAATCATGAGAGAAAAAAGAGAAGGAAAGAGATGGTGTGAGAAAAGAGTTGAAGACTTCAAATGGAGGACATATGAAGATCATTTAAGTTTGGAAAAAAAAAGAAGAAAAAAGAAAAGGTGGAAGGTGCAAGAAGAAATAAATAAAGAAGATAAAACAGAGTTGTGGAAGTGCAAAGAAAAAAAAGGATGTCTCTGTTTCCTCTTGAACTATCTGCAGAGGTTCAAGAGTTTTGCTACTGAGCATCTCCATAGAATCAGGTAATCCTAGTGGCATTCCAGTAGATAAATGTTGGGGTGTTATTGTCAAATGAAATTCCTCTATCTTGGACCTTGATTGTGTCAAAGCTAACTCTTGTGTATTTTTGTCGTTGTAGTACATCTCTCCCCTAAGTTTGCATGTCATTTATTGTTTCAGACGAAAAGCTTATGGTTTAGTGTCCTTTTTATAAGTGTATCTCCCCTACTGATGATGTGTTTGCAGGAACATTTCAGGGTGCTGAGGTCGACATCGCTATTGTCAGCTCATTGGTAGAGTTATCCTGATGCTGGGCTTCTGAGGTATGTTTTCCAAGAACATGCTTTATTATATGAGCTAGTTGGAGACTCAGAAGGTTTTTTCATGTGCAGTGGCAAGTGTTATCCTGGGACGGTTGTGGGAAACTCAGAAAAATGAAACTCTATCGTGCTTTGGAGAAGAGAGAAATTAAGAATACAGGGAGGTCGTTTTCCTTAAAAAAAGAATACACAGGAGAAAAAAAAGGAGAAAAAAGAGTTGGTGTGAGGAAAAGGAAAAGGAGAACACAGAATCATAAGAGAAAAAAGAGAAGGAAAGATATGGTGTGAGAAAAAGAGTTGAAGACTTTAAATGGTGGAGAAATGAAGTTGGAAAAAGTTTGAAAAAAAAGAAGGAAAAAAGAAGGAAAAAAAAGAATGAAAAAAAAAGAAGGAAAAAAAAGAAGGAAAAAAAGAAGGAAAAAAAAAGAAGGAAAAAAGAAGGAAAAAAAAAGGAAAAAAAGAAGGAAAAAAAGGAAAAAGAAGGAAAAAAAGAAGGAAAAAAAAGAAGGAAAAAAAGAAGGAAAAAAAAGAAGGAAAAAAAGAAGGAAAAAGAAGGAAAAAAAGAAGGAAAAAAAGAAGGAAAAAAAGAAGGAAAAAAGAAGGAAAAAAAGAAAGGAAAAAAGAAAGGAAAAAAAGAAGGAAAAAGAAGGAAAAAAAGAAGGAAAAAAAGAAGGAAAAAAAGAAGGAAAAAAAGAAGGAAAAAAGAAGGAAAAAAAAGAAGGAAAAAAAGAAGGAAAAAAAAGAAGGAAAAAAAGAAGGTGGAAGGTGCAAGAAGAAATAAAAAAAGAAGATAAAACAAAGTTGTGGAAGTGCAAAGGAAAAAAACAATGTCTCTGTTTCCTCTTGAACTATCTGTGGAGGTTCAAGAGTCTTGCTATCAAGAGCATCTTCACAGGATCAGGTAATTCTAGTGGCATTCCAATAGATAATTGTTGGGGTGTTATTATCAAATGAAATTCCTCTATCTTGGACCTTGATTGTGTCAAAGCTAACTCCTGTGCATTTTTGTCATTGTAGTATATCTCTCCACTAAGTTGTGTGTGTTGTTTATTGCTTAGGACAAAAATCTAATGTCTTAGTGTCGCCTACTTATATATGTTTGTGGGAACATTTCAGGGTACTGAGGTCAAGATCGCAATGGTCCGCTGATTGGCAAAGTTATCCTGATGCTGGGCTTCCGAGGTACATTTTCCAAGAATATACAATATTATAAAGGCAAAGTTATCCTGATGTTGGAAAGTGAGAAGGAATTTTCTTCTACAGTGCCAAGTGGCATCCTGGTATGGGTGTTGGGGACTCAGAAAATTGAAACTCTTCTGTGGTGTGCAGAAGGGAGAACTTCATAATACAGGGGAGGTCGTTTTCCGAAAAAAAGAATCACAGGAGGAAAAAAAGATCAAGGAGAAGGAAAAAACAGAATCTGCAGAAAGTCAGAGAATGGAAAAGATGGTGGGAGAAAAAGAGCTTGAGACTTTAAATGGTGGACAAATGAAGAAGGAAAAAGTTTCAGAAAGAAGAAGAAAACAAGAAAAGGTGGAAGGAGCAAAAAGAAAGACATAAAGAAGATAAAGTAGAGTTTTGGAAGTGCAAATAACAAAGGGATGTCTCTGTTTCCTCTTGAACCATCTTTGAAGGGTCAAGAGTTTTGCTACTGAGGATTTCCACAGGATCAGGTGATTCTAGAGGCATTCCAGTAGTCAAGTGTTGGGGTATTATCATCAAATGATCTTCCACTATCCCAGAATTTGATTCTGTCAAAGGTCACTCCTGTGTTTTTTTTCATTGTAGGATTTCTCTCCTCAAAGTTGTCTGTATGATTTATTGTTTAGGACAAAAAGCTTATGTTTCAGTGTCTTTTTTAAAATTGTGTCTCCACAACTGCTGATGCGTTTGCAGGAACATTTCAGCAGTTGGAGGTTGAGATTGTCATGGTCGGATCATTGGCAAATTTTTTCTTGATGCTGGGCATCGGGGTATGTTTTTTTAAGAACATATTATTTATTATAAGGGCCAGTTCAAGACTGACAAGGATTTTTCATGTGCAGTGGGAAGTGTCATCCTGGGATGGTTGTGCAAGATGGCACAAGAAAGAAAAAGAAAGAAGATAAATAAAATTTGTGGAAGTGCGAAGGAAGAAGGGCTGTATTTGTTTTCTCTTCGACTATCTGTGAAGGTTCAAGAGTTTTGCTTCTTAGGATCTCCTCAGAATTAGGTAATTCTAGTGGTTTTCAAGTAGTGTCATGTTAGGTATTATGATCAAATGATCTTCCTCTATCCTGGACTTTGATTCTGTCAAAGGTCACTCTTGTGCATTTTTATCATTGTAGTAATACTCTCAACCAAGTTGTCCATGTCATTTATTGTTCAGCACAAAGAACTTATGTTTTAGTGTCTTTTTTACAATGGTGTCTCCACAACTAATGATGTGTTTGCAGGTACAATTCAGGGTTTGGAGGTTGAGATCGCCATGGTTAGATCATAGGCAGATTTATCCTGATGCTGTGCTTCCAAGGTATGTTTCTGGAGAACATGCTATATTATAATGGCCAGTTGGAGACTGAAAAGGATTTTTCATGTGCAGTGCCAAGTGTCATCCTGGGATAGTTGTGGGAGACTCAGAAAAATGAAACTCTTCTGTGCTTTGCAAAAGAGAGAACTTAAAAAATGCAGAGGAGGTCATTTTCCTAGACTGCACATGAGGAAAACAAGTTGAAGGAAAAGGAAAAACAGAATCTCGATAAAAAAAGGGAGAAAAAGATTATGGTAGACAGCAAGTTGAAGACTTTAAATGGTGGATAAATGAAGAAGGAAAAAGTCTGAAAAACAAAAAAGAAAAAAGAAAAAAAAAGGTGGAAGGATCAAAAAGAAATTAATAAAGAAGATAAAGGAGAGTTGTGGAAGTGCAAAGAATCTAGGGATGCCTCTTTCCTCTTGAACTTTGTGAAGGTTCAAGAGTTTTGCTGCTTAGCATTTCTACAGGATCAGGTAATTCTAGTGGCATTCCAGCAGTTAAATGTTGAGTTATTATTGTCAAATGGACTTCCTCTATCCTGTACCTTGATTGTATCCAAGCAAACTCTTGTGCATTTTCCTTGTTGTAAACTTTCCCGTGTGAAGTTGTCTGTGTCATTTATTGTTTTGGACAAAAAGCTTTCGTTTTAGTGTCTTTTTTTACAGACATATCTGCCCAACTGATGATGTCTTTGCAGGAATGTTTGAGGGATGGGAGGTCATGATCGCGATGGTTGGCTAATTGGAAAATTTATCCAGATGCTGGGCTTCTGAGGTATGTTTTCCAAGAACATGCTATATTATAAGGGCCATAGGGGGCTGAAAAGGACTTTTCATGTGCAGTGTCAAGTGTTATCCTGGGATGGATGCGGAAGACTCAGGAAAATGAAACTTCACTGTGATTTAAGAATACAGGGGAGGTCGTTTTCCTTAAAAAAAGAATACACATGAAGGAAAAAAAAGGTGAAGGAAAAGGAAAAAGCAGAATCAGGAGAGATAAAGAGAAGGAAAGAGATGGTGGGTGAAAAAGAGTTGAAGACTTCAAATGGTAGAAAAATGAACAAGGAAAAAAAGTTTTAAAAAGAAGAAAAAAAAGGAAAAGGTATAATTATCAAATGATCTCTCTCTATCTTGGCCTTTGATTTGGCGAAAGTTCACTCATGCATTTTTTCATTGTAGTATTTCTCTCCACTAAAGTTGTCTGTGTCATTTATTGTTTAGGACAAAAAGCTTATGTTTTATTATCTTTTCTAAAACCATATTTCCCCAACTAATGCTTTCTTTTCAGAACATTTCAGTATGCTCACCGTGGTCAGCTCAGTCGCAAAAATTATTCAGATGCTGAGCTTCCAAGGTTGTTTTCCCAGAACATGGTATATTACAAAGGCCAGTTCAAGACTGCAGGGGATTTTTCCTGTGCAGTGCCAAGTGTCATCCTGGGACGGTGGTGGGATACTTAGAAAACTGAGACTCCACTGTGTGCTGCAGAAGAGTGAAGTTAAGAATACAGTGGAGGTCTTTTTCCTATAGAGAAAGAAGATACAGGAGGAAAAAGAGGTGAAGGAAGAGTAGAAAACAGAATCAGAAGAAAAAGAAAAAAAGAAAACAGAATCAGAAGAAAAAAAGAGAAGGACAGACATGGTGGGAGAAAAAAGAGTTTAAGACTTTAAATGATGGATAAATGAAGAAGGAAAAGGTTTCAGAAAGAAGAAGAAAAAAAAAGAGAAGGTGGATGGACCAAAAAGAACTCAATAAAGAAGATAAAGGAGAGTTGTGGAAGTGCAAAGAAAAAGAGATGTCTTTGTTTTCTCTTGAACTATCTGTGAAGGTTCAAGAGTTTTGCTCTTTAGCATCTCCACAGGATCAGGTAATTATCGTCAAATGTCTTTCTCTATCTTGAACTTTGGTTCTGTCAAACGTTCACAGCTGTTTGTGTCATTAATTGTTTAGGACAAAAGCTTATATTTTGGTGTCTTTTTTTAAAAACGTTGTTTGCCAACTAATGCTGTGTTTGCAGAACATTTCAGGGTGCTGAGGTTGAGATCCCCTTGGTCAGCTCAGTGGCAAACTTATTCTGATGCTGGGCCTCTGAGGTATGTTTTCCAAGAACATGGTATATTATAAGGCCAGTTCACGACTGCAGAGGATTTTTTGTGTGCAGTGCCAAGTGACATCCTGGGATGGTTGTGGGAGACTCAGAAAGCTGACACTCCACTGTGCTTTGCAGAAGAGAGAAGTTAAGAGTACAGGGGAGGTCCTTTTCCCATAGAGAAAGAAGATACAAGAGGAAAAAAAGGTGAAAGGCAAAGGGAAAAAAAATCAGAAGAAAAAAAGAGAAGGAAAGAGATGGTGGGAGAAAAAGAGCATAAGACTTTAAATAGTGGATAAATGAAGAAGGAAAAAGTGTCAGAAAGAAGAAGAAGAAAAAAAAAGGTGGAAGGAGAAAAAAGCAATAAATAAAGAAGATAAAGGAGAGTTGTGGAAGTGCAAAGAAAAAAGGGATGTCTTTGTTTCCTCTTGAACTCTATGTGAAGGTTGAAAAGTTTTGCTGCTTACAATCTGCACTAGATTAGGTAATTCTACTCATAAATATTCGGGAATTATTGCATCAAATGTTCTCATTCTATCCTGGCCCTTGATTCTGTGAAAGCTCACTCTTGTGGATTTTTGTCATTGTAGTATTTCTCTCCGCAAAGTTGTCTGTGTCATTTTTATTTCAGAGAAAAAGCTTATGTTTCAGTGTCTTTTTTTTACTATTGTATGTCCGCAATTGCTGACGTGTTTGCAGGACCATTTCAGGGTTTGGAGGTTGAGATTGTCATGGTCGGATCATCGGCAAATTTATCCCAATGCTGGGCTTCCAAGGTATGTTTCATGAGAACATGTTATATTATAAGGGTCATCAGGAGACTGAAAAGGATTTTTCCTGTGCAGTGCCAAGTGTCATCCTGGGATGGCTTTGGGAAACCCAGAAAAATGAAACTCCACTGTGCTTTGCATTAGAGAGAAATTAAGAATACAGGGAGGTCGTTTTCCTTAAAAAAGAATACACAGAAGGAAAAAAGGTAAAGGAGAAGGAAATAAACAGAATCAGGAGAGAAAAAAGAGAAGAAATAGATGGTGGGAGAAAAAGAGTTGAAGACTTTAAATGGTGGAGAAATGAAGCTGGAAAAATTTTAAAAAAATAAAAAAAATAAAAGATGCAAGTCGCAAGCAGAAATAAATAAAGAAGATAAAGCAGAGTTGTGGAAGTGCAAAGGAAAAAAGGCTCTCTGTTTCCTCTTGAACTATTTGTGCATGTTCAAGAGTTTTGCTATCAAGAGCATCTTCACAGGATCAGGTAATTCTAGTGGCATTCCAATAGATAAATGTTGGGGTGTTATTTTCAAATGAAATTCCTCTATCTTGCACCTTGGTTATGTCAAACCTAGCTCCTGTGCATTTTTGTCCTTGCAGTATTTCTGTCCACGAAGTTGTCTGTGTCATTTATTGTTTCCAACAAAAAGCTTATGCTTTAGTGTAGTTTGTTTTTACAACTGTATCTCCCTAATTTCTGATGTGTTTGCCTGAACATTTCAGGGTTTGGAGGTCCAGATCACCATTTTTGGTTCATCGGCAACTTTATCCCAATGCTGGGCTTCCCCTTGGAAAACTGTATGTACAGGTTTCCCCGCATGCGGCTCATGCCATTTGAGGTGGTCCAACTGAGGTATGTTTTCGGAGAACATGGTATATTATAAGGGCCAGTTGGAGACTGAAAACGATTTTTCATGTGCAGTGCCAAGTGTCTTCCAGGGATGGTTGTGCGAGACTCAGAAATATGAAGCTCTTCTGTGGTGTGCAGAAGAGAGAAGTTAATACATAGGAAGTCACTTTCCCACAAAAAGCAATGCGCAGGAGGAAAAAGAGGAGAAGGAAAAAGAAAAAAAAAGAATCGGCAAAAGGAACAGAGAAAAGAAAGAGATGGTGGGAGAAAAAGAGTTTAACTGTTTAAATGGTGGAGAAACGATGAAGGAAAAATTCTGAAAAAGAAGGAGAAAAAAGAGGAAAGAGTGGAAGCAGAAAAAAGAAATGAATACAGAAGCAGAAGGAGAGTAGTGGGAGTGTAGAGAAGAAAGGGATATCTGTGTTTCCTCTTGAACCATCTGTGAAGGTTCAAGAGTTTTGCTGCTTACAATCTCCACAAGATCAAGTAATTCTTGTGGCATTGCAGTTGTCGTATGGTGGTTATTATCATTAACTGTTTTAGTGTATGTTTGACTTTGATTGTTTAAATGCGTTATCTTGTGCAGTGTCAAGTGTCCTCCTGTGATGGCTGTGGGAGACTCCGAAATATGAAACTCTTCTGTGGTGTGCAGAATAAAGAGGTTAAGAATACATGGGAGGTTTTTTTCTCACATGAAAGAATGCACAGCGAGAAAAACAGGAGATGGATAAGGCACAAAATAGAATCAGCAAAAGTAGCAGAGAAAGGAAAGAGATGGTGGGAAATTTTTTTTTAACAGTTTAAATGGTGAAGAAATGATGAAGAGAAAAGTCTGAAAAAGAAGAAGAAAAAATAGGAAAGGAAAAGTTGGAAGGAGCCAAAAGAAATTAATAAAGAAGATGAAGGAGAGTTGTGGGAGCGCAGAGAAGAAAGGGATATATGTATTTCCTCTTGAACTATCTGTGAAGATTCAAGAATTTTGTTGCTTACAATCTCCACATGATCAGGTAATTCTCCCGGCATAGCAGTTGTCGTATGTTGGTTATTACCATTAACTGATTTTTTTTTTGAAAAAATTAACTGATTTTATTGTATGTTAGACTTTGATTGTTTGAATGTGTTATCTTGTGCAGTGCCAAGTGTCCTCCTGTGATGGCTGGGGGAGACTCTGAAATATGAAACTCTTTTGTGGTGTGCAGAATAGAGAGGTTAAGAATACATGGGAGGTTGTTTGCTTAGAAGAAAGAATGCGCATGAGGAAAAACAGGATATGGAAAAGACAAAAAATAGAATCAGCAAAAGTATCAGAGAAAGGAAAGAGATGATGGGAGAAAAAGAGTTTAATAGTTTAAATGGTGGAGAAATGATGAAGAGAAAAGTCTGAAAAAGAAGAATAAAAAATAGGAAAGGAAAAGTTGGAAGGAGCCAAAAGAAATTAATAAAGAAGAGGAAGGAGAGTTGTGGGAGTGCAGAGAAGAAAGGGATATCCCTGTTTCCTCTTGAACTATGTGTGAAGGTTCATGAGTTTTGTTGCTTACAATCTCCATAAGATCAGGTATTTCTCTCGGGACATTCTAGTTGTCATATGTTGGTTATTATCATTAACTGATCTCCTCTATCTTGGCCTTTGATTCTATGAAATCTAATTCTTGTGCGTAGTTGTTATTGGAATTTCCCTTCACAAATTTGTCTTTGTCGTTTATTTTTTAGGACAAAATGCCTATATTTTAGTGTGTTTTCATACGGAGACGTCTCCCCAATTGATGAGGTGTTTGCAGCTACATTTCACAGTTTGGAGGCTGAGATCGCCATGGTCGGCTCATTGCCAAGTTTGTGCTGATGGTGGGCTACTGAGGTATGTTTTCAAAGAACATGGTATATTATGTGGGGTATAGGAGACTGAGGAGGATTTTCAGGTGCCAAGTGTCCTCCTGTGATGGCTGTGGGAGACTCTGAAATGTGAAGCACTTCTGTGGTGTGCAGAAGAGAGAAATTAATACATGGGAGGTGGTTTTCCCACACAAAAGAATGCATAGGGGGAAAAAGAGGACAGGGAAAAGGAAAAAAAATAGAAGCTGCAAAAGTAACAGAAAAAAGGAAAGAGATGTTACAAGAAAAACATTTAGCAATTTAAATGGTGGAGAAATGATGAAGGAAAAAGTTTGAAAAAGAAGGAGAAAAAAAAGGAAGAGCTTGAAGGAGTAGAAAGAAATGAATAAAGAAGATGAAGGAGAGTTGCTGGAGTGCAGAGAAGAAAGGGATTTTTGTGTTTCCTCTTGAACTTTTTGTGAAGGTTTAAGAGTTTTGCTGTCTACAATCTCCATAAGATCAGGTAATTCTCTCGCGGCATTCCAGGTGTCAAATGTTGGTTATTTTTGTTTACTGATCTCCTCTATCTTGGCCTTGATTCTATGAAATCTTGTTCTTTTTTCCCTTTTTTATTGAAATAGAGTAAGAAATCTTATTGTTGTGCATAGTTGTTATTGTAGAATTTCCCTTGACCAAGTTGTCTTTGTCATTTATTTTTTAGGACAAAATGCCAATGTCTCCCCACTTGATGAGGTTCTTACAGCAACATTTCATGGTTTGGAGGCTGAAATCACCGAGGTTTGCTCATTGTCAAGTTTATCTAGATGGTGGACTTCTGAGGTATGTTTTCGAAGAACATGGTATATTATATGGGGGGTTTAGGATACTGAGGAGGATTTTCATGTGCCTTGTGTCCTCTTGTAATTGCTGTAGGAGACTCCGAAATGTGAAGCACTTCTGTGGTCTGCATAAGATATAAGTTAATACATGGGAGGTGGTTTCCCACAAAAAAGAATGCACAGGATGAAAAAAAGGAGAGGGAAAAGCGGAAAAAAATAGAAGCGACAAAACTAACAAAGAAAGGAAAGAGATGGTGCGAGAAAAAGCATTGGAGCAGTTGAAATGGTGGAGAAATGAGGAAGGAAAAAGTCTGAAAAGGAAGAAGAAAAAAGAGGAAAAGGTGGAAGGAGTAGAAAGAAATGAATAGAGAAGATGAAGGAGAGTTTTGGGAGTGCAGAGAAGAAAGGGTTATCTGTGTTTCCTCTTGAACTATTTGTAAATCTTTAAGAGTTTTGCTGCCTACAATCTCCATAAGATCAGGTAATTCTCTCGCGGCATTCCAGGTGTCAAATGTTGGTTATTTTTGTTAACTGATCTCCTCTATCTTGGCCTTTGATTCTACGAAATCTTGTTCTTTTTTCCTTTTTTATTGAAATAGAGTAAGAAATCTTATTGTTGTGCATAGTTGTTATTGTAGAATTTCTCTTCACAAAGTTGTCTTTGTCATTTATTTTTTAAGACAAAATGCTTATGTTTTACTGTGTTTTCCAACACAGACCTCTCCCCAAATGATGAGGTGTTTGCAGGAACATTTCACGGTTTAGAAGCTGAGATCGCTATGGTCAGTTCATTGCCAAGTTTATCCAGATGTTGGGCTTCCGAGGTATGTTTTCGAAGAACATTGTATATTATGTGGGGGTTTAGGAAACTGAGGAGGATTTTTCAGGTGCCAAGTGTCCTCCGATGATGGCTGTGGGAGACTTCGAAATGTGAAGCACTTCTGTGGTGTGCAGAAGAGAGAAGTTAATACATGTGAGGTGGTTTTTCCACAAAAAAGAATGCAGAAGAGGAAAAAGAGGAGAAGGAAGAAAAAATAGAAGCGGCAAAAGTAACGGAGAAAGGAAAGAGATGGTGCGAGAAAAAGCATTTAGTAGTTGAAATGGTAGATAAATGATGAAGGAAAAAGTTTGAAAAACAAACATAAAAAAAGGAAAAGGTGAAGGGAGAAAAAAGAAATGAATAAGGAAGATGAAGGAGAATTGTGGGAGTGCAGAGAAGACAGGGTTAGCTGTGTTTCTTCTTGAACTATTTGTGATGGTTTAAGAGTTTTGCTGCCTAGAATCTCCATAAGATCTGGTAATTCTCTCGCAGCATTCCAGTTTTCATATGTTAGTTATTATCGTTAACTGATCTCCTCTATCTTGGCCTTTGATTCTATGATATCTTATTATTATTATTTTTTTAAATAGAGTAAGAAATCTTATTCTTGTGCATCATTTTTTTAAAGAATTTCCTTTCACAAAGTTTTCTTTGTCATTTATGTTTAGGACAAAATGCTTATGTTTTGGTGTGTTTTCTAACACAAATGTCTCCCCAATCATGAGGTGTTTGCAGCAACATTTCACGGTTTGGAGGCTGAGATTGTCATGGTTAGCTCCTTGCCATGTTTGTCCAGATGGTGGGCTTCTGAGGTATGTTTTCGAAGAACATGGTATATTATATGAGGTTTAGGAGACTGAGGAGGATTTTTTTCAGGTGCCAAGTGTCGTCCTGTGATGGCTGTGAGAGACTCCGAAATGTGAAGCACTTCTGTGGTGTGCAGAAGAAAGAAGTTAATACATGCGAGGTGGTTTTCACACAAAAAAGAATGCACATGAGGAAAAAGAGGAGACGGAAAAGGAAAAAAAAAATAGAAGCGGCAAAAGTAATAGAGAAAGGAAAGAGATGGTGCGAGAAAAAGCATTTAGCAGTTGAAATGGTAGAGAAATGATGAAGGAAAAAGTTTGAAAAAGAAGGAGAAAAAAGACATAAAGGTGGAAGGAGTAGAAATAAATGAATAGAGAAGATGAAGGAGAGTTGTGGGAGTGCAGAGATTAAAGGGATATCTGTGTGTCCTCTTGAACAATTTGTGAAGGTTTAAGAGATTTGGTGCCTACAATCTCCATAAGATCAGGTAATTCTCTCGCGGCATTTTAGCTGTGATATGTTGGTTATTATCGTTACCTGTTGTCCTCTACCTTGGCTTTTAATTGTATGAAATCTTGGTAAAATAGAGTAAGAAATCTTATTGTTGTGCATAGTTGTCATTGTAGAATTTCCCTTCACGAAGTTGTGTTTGTCATTTATTTTTTAGGACAAAATGCTTATGTTTTAGTGTGTTTTCTGAAACAGACGTCTCTCTAGTTGATGAAGTGTTTGGAGCAACATTTCACGGTTTGGAGGTTGAGATCGCCATTAACGGCTGATTGCTAAGTTTATCCAAATGGTGGGCTTCCGAGGTATGTTTTCGAAGAACATTGTATATTATATGGAGCTGTAGGAGATTGAGGAGGATTTTTCTGGTGCTAAGTGTCGTCCTGTGATGGCAGTGGGAGACTCCGAAATGTGAAGCACTCCTGTGGTGTGCAGAAGAGAGAAGTTAATACATGCGAGGTGGTTTTCACACAAAAGAATGCATAAGAGGAAAAAGAGGAGATGGAAAAGGAAAAAGAGAAATAGAACTATTTCCTCTTGAACTATTTGTGAAAGTTTAAGAGATTTGGTGCCTACAATCTCCATAAGATCAGGTAATTCTCTCGCGGCATTCTAGCTATGATATGTTGGTTATTATCGTTAACTGGTTTCCTCTACCTTGGCCTTTGATTGTATGAAATCTTGTTTTTTTTTAAATAGAGTAAGAAATCTTATTGTTGTGTATAGTTGTTATTGTAGAATTTCCCTTCACAAAGTTGTGTTTGTCATTTAGTTTTTAGGACAAAATGCTTATGTTTTAGTGTGTTATCTGAAACAGACGTCTCTCTAGTTGAAGAAGTGTTTGGAGCAACATTTCACGGTTTGGAGGCTCAGCTCGTCATGGTCGGCTAATTGCCAAGTTTATCCAGATGGTGGGCTTCCGAGGTATGTTTTCGAAGAACATTGTATATGTGATTTCAGGGAATACAGATATTGGAGAGGATGGCGAGTACAAGACTGATAGAATAAAAAGTTTTATTCCAATAGAAAATACATTAACATTCACTTACAGGTACAATGCCCTTTTATAGACTGAAAAGAAATATGACCGTTGGACTCCAACGGTCATATATATGACCGTTGAGTCCAACGGTCATATTTTATATTATTTTGTAGAAAATATATTTTCTACAAAATATATTATAGCAATATAATCTAACACTCCCCCGCAAGTTGGGTATAGATGTTAATCATGCCCAACTTGGATACCAATGCTGAAAATTGAGGACCCGGAATGCCCTTTGTAAAAATATCCGCTACTTGCTCCAATGATGGAGTATACTGTGGGATGATAAATCCCTCTTCAATACTCTGCTTGATGTAGTGCCTGGCCACCCGTGTATGCTTCGTACGCTCATGTTGAACTAGATTTTTAGCCATTGCAATGGCTGATTTGTGATCTGAGTAACGAGTCATCCCCTTGCTAGATAACAAGCATAAGTCTTGTAGAATATCTTTGATCCACATGCCTTCACTCACACCCTTTTTTAGTGCTCGAAGTTCAGCTTATGCACTTGAGAGGGAGACCCCCTTTTGCTTCTTACTCCTCCATGTAACTAGATTACCTCTAATAGAAACTACAATATCTAGATGTTGACCAATTGTCATCTAAGGATCCTGCATAGTCAGAATCAGTATAGATATTAATGCTGGGTTCACTTCCCTTTTTAAATAGTAAGCCTTGTCCGATAGAGCCTTTAAGGTATGCGAGGATCCGATCTGCTGCTCCTTGATGTGACTCCCGTAGCTCATTCATAAATCGGCTAAGTGAGTTAACTGCGAAAGCTATATTAGGTCTAGTATGGTTGAGATATAGTAGTCTTCCAATAAGTCTTTGAAATGATGTCTTGTTGACTAGGAAATCTTTCTCATGTTGCTCAGATTTCAGTTTTACATTCACATCTACCGGAGTTACAGCAAGACGACAGTATCCTTTAGCAGATCAATAATATACTTGTGTTGTGAAAGGACTATTCCTGACGCTGAATAAGCTACTTCAATTCCCAAAAAATAGGACAAAAGACCTAAAGCTTTGATATCAAATGAAGAGGCAAGGTGTTTCTTTAGGTTCTGAATTTCAGCTACATCATTTCCAGTGACCACAATGTCATCCACATACACTATAAGAATCGCCACCTTCCCTTCCTTTCCATGCTTTATAAATATGACGGAGAGTTGTGGGAGAGCAGAGAAAAAAGGGATATCCGTGTTTCCTCTTGAACTATGCACATTTTTGTGCATAGTTGTTATTGTAGAATTTCCCTTCATGAAGTTATCTTTGTCATTTATTTTTTAGGACAAAAAGCTGATGTTTTAGTGTGTTTTCTTACAGAGATGTCTCCCCGAGTGATGAGGAGTTTGCAGCAACATTTCATTGTTTGGAGGCTGAGATCGCCATGGTCGGCTCATTGCCAAGTTTATACAGATGGTGGGCTTCCAAGGCATGTTTTCAAAGAACATGGTAAAGTAGATGGGGGGGTAGGAGACTTTGGAGGATTTTCAGGTGCCAAGGTCCTCCTGTGGTGGCTGTGAGAGACTTCTAAATGTGAAGCACTTCTGTGCAGAAGAGAGAAGTTAATATGTGGGAGGTGGTTTTTCCCACAAAAAGGAATGGACAGGAGGAAAAAGAGGAGAAAGAAAAGGAAAAAAACGGAATCGGCAAAAGTAACAGAGAAAGGAAAGAGATGGTGGGAGAAAAAAGAGTTTAACAGTTTAAATGGTGGATAAGTGATGAAGGAAAAATTCTAAAAAAAGGAGAAAAAATGAGGAAAAGGAGGAAAGAGACGTAAGAAATGAAGAAAGAAGATGAAGGAGAGTTGTGGGAGTGCAGAGTAGAGAGGGATTTGTGTATTCCTATTGAACTATCTGTGAAGGTTCAAGAGTTTTGCTGCTTACAATCTCCACATGATCAGGTAATTCTCCTGGCATTCTAGTAGTCGTATGTTGGTTATTATCATTAACTAATTTATTGTATGTTGGACTTTGATTGTTTGAATGTGTTATCTTGTGCAGTGCCAAGTGTCCTCCTGTGATGGCTGTGGGAGACTCCAAAATGTGAAACTCTTCTGTGGTGTGCACAATAGAGAGGTTAAGAATACATGGGTGGTTGTTTTCTCACAAGAAAGAATGCACAGGAGAAAAAGAAAGAGTAGGAAAAGACAAAAAATAGACTCAGCAAAAGTAGCAGAGAAAGGAAGGAGATGGTGGGAGAAAAAGAGTTTAACAGTTTAATAATGAATAAATGATATAGGAAAAAATCGGAAAAAGAAGAAGTAAAAAGAGGAAAGGAACAGTTGGAAGGAGCCAAAAGAAATTAATAAAAAAGATGAAGGAGAGTTGTAGGAGTGCAGAGAAAAATATCCGTGTTTCCTCTTGAACTATGTGTAAAGATTCAAGAGTTTTGCTGTTTACGATCTCCACAAGATCAGGTAATTCTCTCACGGCATTCCAGTTGTGATATATTGGTTATTATCCTTAACTGATCTCCTCTATCTTGGACTTTGATTGTATGAAATCTTATTGTTGTGCATAGTTTTTATTGTAGAATTTCCTTTCACCAAGTTGTCTTTGACATTTTTTGTAGGACCAAAAGCTTATGTTTTAGTGTGTTTTCTTACACAGGCGTCTCCCCATTTGATGAGGAGTTTGCAGCAACATTTCACGGTTTGGAGGCTAAGATCGCCATGGTCGGCTCATTGCCATGTTTATCCAGATGGTGGGCTTCCGAGGTATGTTTTCAAAGAACATGGTATATTATATGGGGGGTTAGGAGACTGAGGAGGATTTTTCAGGTGCCAAGTGTCCTCTTGTGATGGCTGTGGGAGACTACGAAATGTGAAGCACTTCTGTGGTGTGCAGAATAGAGAAGTTAATACATGGGAGGTGGTTTCCCACAAAAAAGAATGCACAGCAGGAAAAAGAGAAGGAAAACGAAAAAAAACAGAATTGGAAAAAGTAACAGAGAAAGGAAAGAGATTGTGGGAGAAAAAGAGTTTAACAGTTTAAATGGTGGAGAAATGATGAAGGAAAAGTTTGAAAAAGAAGGGAGAAAAAAAGAGGAAAAGGTGAAGGGAGAAAAAAGCAATGAATATAGAAGATGAAGGAGAGTTGTGGGAGTGCAGAGAAGAAAGGGTTATCTGTCTTTCCACTTGAACTATCTGTGAAGGTTCACAAGATCAGGTAATTCTCCCGGCATGTTAGTTGTTGTATGTGGGTTATTATCATTAACTGATCTTCCTCTATGTTGGACTTTGATTGTGTGAAAGCTTAGATTGTTCTTGATTAATTTATCCAGATGCTATGTTTCCTCTTGAACTATCTGTGGAGGTTGAAGAGTTTGGCTACTTAGTATCTCCATAGTATCAGGTAATTCTTGAAGCACTCTTGTAGTTTTATAATGAAATTTTTTTCCTGTATCCTGGACTTTGATTCAGTCAAAGGTCACCGTGGTGTATTTTTTCATTGTAGTATTTTTCCTCCATGAAGTTGTATGTCTCATTTATTGTTTTACAAAATTTTTTTTATGTTTAAGTGTCTTTTTTTACACGCACATCTCTCCAACTGATGATGTGTTTGCAGGAACATTTCACAATTTGGAGGTTGAGATTGCATGGTTGGCTCATTGGCAAAATTTATCCAGATGCTGGGCTTCTGAGGTATGTTTTCCAAGAGTATGTTATATTATAAGGGCCAGTAGGTGACTGAAAAGGATTTTTCATGTGCAGTACCAGGTGTCATCATGTTATGGTTGTTGGAGACTCAGAAAAATGGAATTGCACTTTGCTTTGCAGATGAGTAAAGTTCAGAATACAGGGGAGGTCATCTCCCAAAAAAAAGAACGCATCGGAGGGAAAAAAGATGAAAAAAAGGAGAGATAAGAAAGAAAAATAAGGAATAAGATGGTGGGAGAAAAAGAATTTAAAACCTCAAAGGGTGGAGGAAAAAAAAAAAGAAAAAAGAAGAGGAGAATAAAGAAGATGGAAGAGAGCTGTGTAAGTGTAAAGAAAAATATTCTGGAATATGTTGGCGAAATTACCATGTGACGAAGTATCCATCGAAATCAAAAAACGAAGCTATGCAATGAAGATCTTCAGCAGGATGGTAAAAAAGAGCACCACTATTGACAGCCATGCTAGCTTTTTGTGGCACATGTTATACATTTGGTGACACAGTTCACAGGTTTTATAGATAACTGTTATTTCATTTTTTTTTTCCAGAAAATCTTTGCAAAGCAAAATTTGTTTGCATGTTGGAGAAACATGAGGGCTGCTCCTGACGTCTCCATACCAATACATCATTGAGAATATCCATTTTTTGCGCGTGGAAGAATTGGAGGTGTACAACGATATGCTAGGAATTGGTTGGTCTGTTAGCTACAGTTGCTGGTTCTTTCTCAAAGCTGGAACATGCAATCAATCGGACACAGATAAACCTATTGCTGAGATTTGTTAGAACAGCATGGAGTTGCATCATAGTGCGCGGAGTTGTTTTCATCATTTATTGTGTAGGGCAAGGGCATATATTTTAGTGTAATTTTAATGAACTTTTCTCGTTTACTGATGACGTGTTTGCACTAACATTTCAGGGTGGTGAGGACAAGACTGCCAAGGTCGCCTCATTGGCAAAAGTATCTGACAAGAATCAAGACCGATAGGGAGAGAGAGAGAGAGAAAGGAGCACAGAGAGAAGAATTCTTTAGAACTCGGAAGCATACATTTTCATTCACTTTTGGGTTGTATTTTTACACCTCAGATGAGTCCTTACCGTTGGCCTTACAACGGCTATCTTATAACGGCTATATTATTAATTAGCCGTTAAGGTCCTAATTAATAATTATCCTATTACATTTTTCCTCACTACATAGTTTAACACTCCCCCTCAAGCGCCGGAATGGATACCACTCATTCCGAGCTTGCTCACTAAATGCTTCATAGTCTTTAAGGGTAGTCCCTTTGTGAAGATATCAGCACACTGTTCTTCAGAGTCAACATGATCAGTCCTTATGATGCCTTGATCTAGGTGATCTCGGATATAGAATCGATCTATATTTACATGCTTCATTCGATCATGATCAACTGGATCATGTGCTATGCTTATGGCCGACTTGTTGTCGCAGCGGAGAATGATTGGTCTTTCATACTTAATCTTCAATTCATCAAGAATATGCTTTATCCATATCACTTCGTCAATTCCCTTTGACATTGCTCTAAACTCGGCTTCAGTGCTGGATTTAGATACGAGGTCCTTGTTTCTTTCTTCTCCATGTAACCAGATTTCCGCCGAGAAATGTGCAATAGCCGCTGTTGACCTGTAGTCAACACGAGAACCACCAAAGTCGAGTCCGTATACGGTATTAGATCTAACTTACCTGTCCTTCGAAGGTGATGCCAAATCCCGGTGTGCCTTTCAGTGTACCCGAGAACTCGATTAACCGCTTGAAAATGAGAGTTTCTAGGTGAGTGCATAAATTGGCTAAGTACGTTTACAGAATAACAAATATCTGGCCTGGTATGTGATAGGAATAGTAGTTTTCCTACAATTTCTGGTATGATCCGGCTTCTATTCTAGGGTCATCATCATAATTGCCTAACTTATGGTTAACTTCTATTGGGGTGTCATTTATATGACAGTTAATATGTTTTTGTATCCTTTAATAATTCAAGGGTATATTTCGTTGGGTTACCAACATCCCTTCACTTGATCGGGCAAATTCCATTCCCGAGAAAAATATTTTAAGGGTCCTAACTCGTTTTATTCGAAAAATTATTTGCTAGGTGTTTTTTTCTAGAAGTTTTATTTCGGAAAGTTATTTCCAGTAATAATAATGTCATCTACATAAACAATAAGAATGGTGATCAAACCTTCTGATTGGGTTTTAAAGAAGAGAGTATGTTCACCATTACATTGTTTATATCCGAGTAGTTTCATAGTTTCGATAAATCTTCCAAACCAGGCTCTTGGAGACTGCTTTAATCCGTATAAGGCCCTTTTTAATTTGCAAACCTTTCCTTTATTGTTAAATCCTTCATATCCCGGAGGTATTTCCATGTAAATCTCTTCTTTGAGATTTCCATGAAGAAAATGCATTCTTGATATCATATTGATTTAATGGCGATCCAAGGTTTACAGCTAATGAGATGAGAATTCTAATGGTATTTATCTTTGCTACTGGAGCAAAGGTTTCTTGGTAATCTATCCCATACATTTGTGTGTATCCTCCGGCGACAAGTCTAGCTTTGTATCTGTCTAGACTTCCATCCGATTTGCATTTTAAAGTGTACACCCATTTACATCCTACGGGTTTTTTCCCGTAGGAAGAGTAACTATTTCCCATGTGTTGTTTTGTAAGAGTGCTCTCATTTCCTCATCCATTGCCTCCTTCCATCGGACATCCTTGAGAGCTTCATGGGCATTTTTTGGAATGGGTATATCTTGTATTGCAGTAAGGAACGCATGATAATTTGCAGATACCTTATTGTAATTCAGATAGTTGATCATATCATATGGGATAGGTTTAGTGCAGGTCCCGACTCCTTTTTCTTAGCGCAATTGGTAAGTCAACAATGTCTTTAATTTGTACATCATCCTTACCATTTTCTGCTAAGGTTTCTTGTCCCGTGTCCGTAGGTATATCACTAACGGGCTTTTCCACCCCTTTGTTTCGTTTCTTTCTTTCATAGTATTTTTGGATAAGGGGTAATTTTCCCTTGATCCTGGGTAGCGAGTTTTCGACCTTTTTCGGTGAGTCTCGTATTTCATCATGATCAGATCTATCTATATCAATTTCGGTAGATAGATCTTCCGATGATTTTTTTCTTTTTCATCGATTCTTTTGAGGGGATAATTGTTCTGAGGTGAGGAAGATTCCTTGTCTTGATCAGATTTTTTTATTCTGATCTGAATGATGAAGTTTGTAAAAGTGGAGTATTCGAGAGTTGTCTCTGGGTAGGAGGTTTATAAAAATTGTTTCTCATCAAATACTACATCTTTTGAAACAATGTATTTTCGGGTAATAGGATGATACAATTTGTACCCCTTTTGAGTCTCTGAATAGCCTACGAAGACGCATTTAAGTCCCTTCGTTGACCACTTATCCTTCTTATGGTCATGTGAGTAAGTATATCCTATACATCCGAAGATTTTTGACAGGCAGTCCTGTTTTTTTAATTTTACCTCGGGATATTCTTTTTTTCAAGAAGCTCTAATGGGCTTTTCAGTTTAAGGGTTTGTGAGGGAAGTCTATTTATGAGGGTGTGCAGCTGTCATCACAGCAAACCCCCATAAATTCGCAGAGTGCCCCTGATTGAATTAGTAATGTTCTTCCCTTATCGACAATATCCCCAATCTTTCTTTCCGCTAAGCCATTTTGTTGAGGGGTATATGGACATGAGGTTTCATGTCTGATCCCTTCCATGTCAAAGAATTCCCTTAATTCCTTGTTAAGAAAGTCCCTTGCATTATCTGATCTAATGCCTTGTACTTTTTCTTTAAATTGGCATTTGATCATGTTACACAGGACTTTTATTTGTTTTGTGACTTCTGTTTTTGATTTCATGAGAAACAACCAAGTAAATCGGCTATAGTCATCAGTACATATTAGGAACCAGCGATATCCATGGATATCTTCTCGGGGAGATGGGCCCCATACATCACAGTGAAGTAATTTAAACGGTTTAGATGTCCTATTATCTCTTATCGGATAATCTGTCCGTTTAAATTTCCCTAGTTGGCAAGCTTCACATATTAATTTCTCAAGGATAACATCCTTGAACAAATTGGGATACAATTTTTTTAGGAGAGAAAAGGAAGGATGACCCATTCTCATATGAGTTTCCATGATGATATCTTCAGATGGTGTTTTTATTGCAGCTACTCTTGAATCAGCTCCTTGTATGGTACTTGGATCTGTTCTTGGTAGGTAGTAGAGACCATTTTGGACCTTAGCTAGTCCAATCCTCCATCTGTGTGCCTTATGACAAAGATAAGCATCCATGTTATCAAAGAGGATGTTATATTCTTGCATTTTTGCAAGCCTTTGTACTGAAATTAGGTTCACAAATAATTTTGGGACATGTAAAACATTGATAATGTTACCAATTGGTTTTACATTGATTGTGCCGATGCCCATTACTTTAAGTAATGACCCATCGGCCGTTTGGACTATGTCTCGCCAGGGAGCAATTTTTATCATATGACATGAAGATCTCAGGTGGTCCCGATGTCATATGGTCAGTTGCTCTCTGAGTCAAAAATCCATGCCTTTGTAGGATTAGTTGTAACTAAAGATAAATTTTTGAGAAGAATGGTTTTTACCAGAGTTAGCCACCGAGGTTGATCCGATGACCTGGTTTGAGGTAATTATCGAGTTTAGCCTCTGTAATTCCCTGCATTATTTTTGGAAATCTTGTGCCGAGGGTAGACCAGCTGAGGCTTGTTGAGTTATAGCTCCCCCTTGCTCAGTTACTGCTCCCCCTTGTGCTAGATGTGCCTTGGAAAAACTGTTGAGGCTTCCCATGTAGTTTCCAACACTTTTCTTTTGTATGTCCCTCTGTTTCTTACGAGTGAGTGCAGAACAGATTTTTCTCGATTTGAAGTTTGGGTTTTCCAATTTGTCCCCTTGGATACATAGGCCGTTCCTTCTACTACTCCCTTAAGAGAGTTTAGGCGACTTTCTTCTTGCATTACTTTGGAGACCGCCTGATCAAAGGTCGGTTCTTCTTCCCTGTTGTATAATTGACTGCGTACCAATTCAAATTCTGGTCGCAGTCCTTGTAGGAATTGACACAACCGGTTAGTTGCTTCATAGGCCCGTGCTCTTGGATCAGTTGATGGGGGTCGACAGTGATCAAGATCGTTGAAGATGTCTCTTAGTTCATTTGAGTAGGTAAGAACATCTTTTTTTCTCCTGTTGCAAAAGAAAAAGATTTTATGTAAAGGTTTATGATCTTCATCCGATCTTCCCCGTTGAATGATCTCGCGAACGGCTTCCCATAGCTTTCTTGATGTGTCGTAGGTGATATATCTTGCGTTTTGCTCTGGAGCAAGAGAGTCCAAGAGCCAGGCGAAGACTAGCTCCTCTCCGATTACCCAGTGCATGAATCTTGGGCTTGATTCGGGAGGGCAGTTTTCTGTTAGGTGATGAATGAGCTTTCTAGGCTTCAGCGCGGCTTGGACAGTGCGCTCCCATAGATATAGGTTGTTTCCATTAAAAACATTGCACTTTGCAATGATTGGAAGATGAGTGTACCATTTTTCGGCAGGGATGATGGCTCCTCCCCCCGACAGTATTTCTTGATTTTCTTGGGATGTCGCAGATCTTGTGCTCTCTTCTGCCATTCTTGCTTTTTCAGGTAGCGTCCTGGATGCGGAAGGCCTCCAAGAAGTTGTTTCTTGAGCAATGTAGGCGGTTTCTTTTCTCTCTCACTGCCAAGGCTCTGATACCATGACAAGAATCAAGACCGATAGGGAGAGAGAGAGAGAGAAAGGAGCACAGAGAGAAGAATTCTTTAGAACTCGGAAGCATACATTTTCATTCACTTTTGGGTTGTATTTATACACCTCAGATGAGTCCTTACCGTTGGCCTTACAACGGCTATCTTATAACGGCTATATTATTAATTAGCCGTTAAGGTCCTAATTAATAATTATCCTATTACATTTTTCCTCACTACATAGTTTAACAGTATCCTCATGCTCGGCCTCCCAGGTATGTTTATAAGAACGTGTTGCATTGTAAGGGCCACTTCTGGACTGAATGGATGACCTTTTCATTTTCAGCGACAAGTGTCATCCAGAGGTGGTGGTGGGAGACTTAAAACAGTAAAACTGGACTCTACTTTGCGGGAGGGAGAAGTTAAGATTACAGGGGAGGAAAAAATAGAAGGAAAAAGAAAAAAACAATGAGAGAGAAGAAAAAGGTGGGAGAAAAAGAATTAAAATTTATTCTATAGTAGACGGTTGAAGTTGGAAAAGAAATAGCAAAAGAAAGAGAAAAAAGGTGGAAGGAGCCCAAAAAAATGATGATGAAGAGAAAAGAAGCTGTGAAAAGTGCATAAAAATGGGATACAATTTGTGGGAGAAAGTAAATGGTGCGAAAATATTGTAGAAAATTGAAAAAAGAAGCTATGAAATAGGGAACTTCAGCACCAAGGGTGAAAAAGGGCACCCCTCATAACAGCCACTCTGGCTTTTCGTATGCTTGGACACGTTATTCATTTGGTGTTGCAATTCACAGGTTTTGTAGATAACACTTTTTTTCAGGGTAAGGTCTTTCCACCGCAAATCTTTGTATCTTGGAGAATATCCATTTTGTGCATGGAAGAATTGGAGGTGCACATAGTTATTGTAAGATTCGGTTGGTCTCTTAGCTACAGTTGCTGTTCTTAAAGCTTGAGCATGCAATCAATCTGACATTGATAAACATATTGCCGAGATTCGTTAGAACAGCATGGTGAGTTGCATTATTGTGCATGGAATTGTTGATATCATTTATTGTGTAGGACAAGAGCATATGTTTTAATGTGTTTTTTTCGAACTTATCTCACTTACTAATGACGTGGCACTAACATTTCAGGGTGGTGAGGATGAGACTGCCTAGGTCGCCTCATTGGCAAAAGTATCCTCATGCTTGGCCTCCCAGGTATGTTTTTTTAAGAACACATTGCATTATAAGGGCCACTTCTGGATTTGCAGCGGCAAGTGTTATCCCAGGGTGGTGGTGGGAGACTCAAAACAGTAAAACTGAACTGTGCTTTGTGGGAGGGAGAAGTTAAGATTACAGGGGAGGAAAAAAAGAAGGAAAAAATAAAAAAACAATTAGAAAGAAGAAAAAAAGATGGTGGGAGAAAAAGAATTAAATTTTTCGTTACTGGACAAGTATGGAATGAAGATAAAAGAAAAAGAGGGAGGGAAAAAAAAAGAAAAGGTCAAAGGATCATGAAAAAGCTATAATGAAGAGAAAAGAGAGTTGTGAAACTCCATAAAAAATGGAAGCGATATGCGAGAGAAAGTAAACTGTGAGGAAGGATTGAAGATAAGTGAAAAAAGCTTTACGACAGTAAAACTTATGCAGCGATGGTGAAAAAGGGCACCACTCAGAACAGGCATATTTGCCTTTTGGATACTTACACAAATTATTCATTTGGTGACACAATTCACAAGTTTTGTAGATAATCACTATTTGTTTTCCAGAGGAAGGCTTTGCAGCACAACGACTTGCTCTCAGAGAAACATGAAAGCTGCTATTGAAGTCTTGGCACCAATTTATTTTTGTGAGAATATCCATTTTGTTCATGGAAGAATTAGAGGTGCACTTCATTATGGTAAGATTTGATTGCTCTCGTAGCTATAGATTCTGGTTCTTTGTTAAAGCTGGAGCATGCAATCAATCTGACGCGGATAAAAATTTTTTTGTCGAACTTATCTCGTTTACTGATGACTTGTTTGCACGTACTTTTCAGGGTGTGGAGGACAAGACTGCAAAAGTTGCTTCATTGGCAGACCTATCCTTTTGCTTGGCGTCCAAGGTGTGGTGGTATATTTTCCAAGAACGTAATGCATCATATGGGCCACTGCTAGAAAGAAAAAGATTGAGTTTTTCATTTGCATTTGCCAATGCCATCCTGGGGTAGTGGTGGGAAACTCGAAACCATAAAACTCGACTGTGATATGCGGAAGAGAGAAGTTAAGAGTACAGGGGAGGAAAAAGAGAAGGAAAAAGAGAAAAAGGAATAATAAAGAAAACGGAATGTTGGTGGGAGCGTAAGAATTAATTTTTTTTATAGTGGACAGTTGAAGATGTATGAAGAAGAAAAAGAGAGAAGAGAAAAAAAGGACATGATGAAGAGAAAAGAGAGTTATGAAAGTGCATAAAAATGGGATACAATATGGGGGAGAAAGCAAATGTTGAGGAAGTGTTGAAGAAAATTGAAAATGAAGCTATGGGATTGGAAACTTCAGCAGCAATAGTGTAAAAGGTCAGCACTCATAAAAGGCGCCCTGGCTTTTCTCATGCTTGCACGTGTTACTCATTTTGTGTCACAATTCATAGGTTTTTCAGATAAATACTTTTTTTTGCAGGGTAAGATCTTTGCACAGCAAAACCTTGAATCTCGGAGAAATATGAAAGTTGCTCTTGAAGTCTCAACACCAATTTGATTTTGCGAGAATATTCATTTCATGAGTGGATGAATTGGAAGTGCACATCATTATGGTAAGATTTGGTTTGTCTCTAAGCTTTAGTTTCTGATATCATATATAAAAAGCTTTAGTTTTTGGTTCTTTAGTAAAAACATCGACAGTAATCTAATGAGTTGTTATAGGCAATGTTTATGCATGTGAAGGTTGGTGGCGATGGCGAATGGAATAGCAAAGGAATCGCGAAAGGAGATTGGCAAGGGAGAAAGTTACACGAACGGTAGGGCATGCCCCACAGGGTCCTGCGATCACGATCATATATGGAATGCGTGAACGCGATTGTGCTCACATCAGCAAAAAAGATGGACATGCATCAAGGTTTCTAGGAAAGAGGTTCCGGATCATGAACCAAAGTGGATTCGACACCGGATGAAGGAGCTCGCATTAGAATCCACAACTGCAGAGTTGGTTTTTGAAGACGCACGCCGAGAACGACATCAGAGGAGAGAGAAGTAATGCGCGAACGGCTTCATGAGGGGTCAAAATCCGCAATTGTAGAGTTGGTTTCTGAAGATGCACACCGTGAGCGACATCAAAGGAGAGAGAAGTAAAGCGCGAACAGCTTCTCGAGGGGTCAGAATTGCACCAATGAATGCAACAGACATATTTCAAGGAGTTGCGTGTGGAGAAGGAAGTTTGGGCGAGAACAGAGATGGCGGTAGAAGCGGCCTTTTGCTGGGAGATGATAGGTCAGACAGCCGCAGTCACTCTAGTCATCCCAAACACACCTGTGGACCAAGATAGTCAACAGTTGTCATGGATGAGAGGAGGAGATATCGCCACCATCCAAGTGTATGTGAAGAAGATTGTTGGGCGAGGGTTGAGCCATGCAGAAAAAAGGTAACTCGGCAAACGCGATCAGTGAGCTGAACTAGAATAGATGTAAGGTGTTACAAATGTCTTGCATGAGGCCATCAAGCCAAGGATTGCCGTGACCCTCTGATATGCTTCATATGCAGAAGGGCAGGACACTGACAATTGTGGTTGCATGTAGGGGATGCTAACTCGATATTCTTCCACATGTTAACAAATGGCAGTAGGCGACTGAACCAGATTGTGTAAGTAATGGTTGGGAACTAAGAACACGCTAGGCCACAAGTAGCGGGTCGAGCTTTAGCGAGCATTTCCTGGGCATTCTCCAAGAAAGGTAAAAGAAATATGTTGAAATGGAGTAGCAAGGAGGCAGCTAGTGATGACTCAAGAACAATGAATGAAATTGGTGTGACCCTTCATAGAAGAGGAGGTTCAGGTCACAATCAAAGCGTTAAATGGGGAGGGATCCCTTGGTTTGACAACATTCCTGTGTTCTTTTATAGGGACTTTTAGGATTTGGTTAGGCTACATGTGATGGCTACTATTGAAGAGATATGTCAAGTGAATTGCTATATGGAGAGAATCAACAAATTGTACCTCTTCCTCCTCCCAAAATGCCAAGGAGCAGACAAAGTTGAGGAGTTCTGGCATCATAAAAGTATTGGCAAATTGGTTGCGTGGGGTGATTGATGAGCTAGTTGAACCTTTCCAATTAGGCTTTATCCCATGGAGGCAGTTGGTGGACAACGATGTTGTGGCAAGGGAGATAGTAGCAGCCTAGGGACGAAAAGGCACTAAGGGATTCATATGGAAAGTTAACTTCGCCAAAGCATATGACTCATTGGACCGTGTTGTCTATGAGAAGAAGGGGTTTCCCTCCATAGTGGATAACATGCATACGGAGATGCATAACTTTCACTCTTTCTCAATCTTAGTAAACGGGCAAGCATGGGGGGGGGATATAAGGGCAAAGGGGAGTGAGACAGGGTTATCCATTAGCACCCTTACTATTTTTCCTAGTAGTAGATGCGCTCGCCACTTGTACGCTTCAAGCATGTTCGCATGGCATGCTTAGAGGCGACCAGACACGAAGTTTCCCAGAGGGTATCCTCTTGCTACAGTACCCAGAAGATACCACATTTTTCATGGAGGGCTCAATCGAGGAAGCAAGGAATCTATCCACACTTCTGGATCTATTTGCATACGTCTCGGGCGTAAAGATAAATGAGGCCAAATCAGCTTTTGTGGAGTTTTGTTTGACTCAAAAAGAGAGCTTGTAATACTTGAAGGCCTTGGGGACGCTCGATAGGGAGTTTACTCATGTGATACTTGGGCCGACACCTGAAGAAAGGCAAGTTGACAAGGTTAGAATGAGTCATTGAGAAAGTGGAAAGAAGATTGGGGGGTGGCAGGCAAAGCTTTTGTCACGGGGTGGGATATTGGTGTTGCTCCAATCAGTACTTACAACAATCCTCATTTTTCGCCTATCAGTCATTGAAAAAGTTGGGAAGAGGCTACGAGGCCTGATGAGACGATTCCTGTGGAAAGAATCTAGGCCAAGACAATGCCGGGGATAAGCAATAGTCTCATGGGACGTTGCATGCAGACCCATTTAGGCAAGGGGATGGGGGATCCTAGACATACATAACATGAGCACAACACTTATAACAAAATGAGTGGCTAGGCTAATGAGCTCCCAAGAAGACCTAGTTACTCAAATTTTGAAGGAGAGTTATGGCAGGGAATTGAATTGAAAGAAATACGTAACACCAATTCATAGGACATCATCCTTTTGGCATGATTTGAGACACGTGTTTTTTAGGGTGTGCACCTTTTTTGCTACTCAACTAGGAGACGGGTCATTGTTTCAATGTTGGACTCATAATTGGTCGACCCAAGGGATTTTAAGCGAGGCTTTCCTCATTTATTCGCGTTGTCTACAAACCCGAGGGCCATGGTGGAGGAGTGTTCAGATGACACTTGGAATCTGACATTAGCTGGAGCTTTGTCTGATTAGAGGGTCGAGGAGTTTATGGTCATGCAACAATCACTAGTATATAAGAAGCCACAACGCAGGGTTCACGATGGATGGGAATGGATTGGTGCTCATATCTTAGTGCGAGGGGCGTACAAGAGGCTTTGCGAGGGGAAATATGACGAGAGTCGATCGATTCTCAGAACATCTAGGTTTATATAGAGATAAAAGGTTTCAATCAAGGTGATGTTTCTTGGATGGCTTCTTCTCCAAAGAAGAGTTATGATAGGAGTAGTCTATAAGCATTTGTACTCTATGCCCAGAGACCTTGGCAAGTTGTACTCTATGCTCAACTGAAGAGGAAAACTACGCTCATCTTTTTTTTGAATACCCCTTTTGCCAGGATAATATGGAACTGGCACAACCTCAGAGACATCCTTCGAGGATTCAATTCAGAAGAATGGCGGCAAGAAGAGGGAGGAGGGGGTTCGCATTTTTGTAGTGCTATGGGCAATGTGGTTGCAGCGGAATGACAAATTATTCAATGGGAGGGCAGCCTCCATTAAGGGTATCACCTATTCTGTGGAGGGTTTTGTGATAGCCTGGTCCTCTAGACCAAGAGAAAGAGGGGGCCCAATGTAATAAGTTATCTATTCTTGTGGATTGGTCACCGACCCTTTCAGGTGATCGTCCCCTTGCATTATTTAAAAAAAGGTTTTTGGTTCTTTTGTAAAGCTGAAGCATTAAGTCAATCTGACATCCATAAACCAATTACTGGGATTTGTTGGAGAAGCATGGTGAGTTGCATCATCATGCACAGAATTGTCGGCATCATTTGTTGTGTAGGACAAAAACATATGTGTTAGTGTGGTTTTTACGAACTCATGTTGTCGACTAATGATGTGTTTGTATGAACATTTCAGGGTGTTGAGGATGAGACTGGTAAGGTTGCCTCATCAGCAAACGTATCCTCGTGCTCAGCCCCTTGGTATGTTTTTTGAGAACATGTTGCATTATAAGAGCCACTTCTGGACAAGAAAGGATATCTATAATTTGCAGTGCCAAGTGCCAAGTGCCAAGTGCCATTCCAGGGCATGAGAGATTCAGAAGGCTAAAATTCCTTGGTGCTTTGCAGAAGACAGAATTTAAGAACACACTGGAGGTCCTTTTCCAAACAAAAAAGAATAAGCGGGAGGAAAAAAGGGTGAAGAAAAAGGAAAAAATCAGGAGGGAAAAAAGATAGAGACAAAGATGGTGGGAGAAAAAGAATATAGATTTTTTTATGGTAGACAATTAAAGAAGGAAAAATTGTGAAGAATAAGAAGGAAAAAAAAAGTTGATAGGAGCGAAAAAAAGAAATTTAGGAGATATAAGAGAGTTGTGAAAGTGCAAAAAAAAAGGATGTGTTATGCTGGTAACAATACATGATGAAGAAGTATCAAAGAAGTACATGAACTGCTATTGAAATTTAGATAGAAATACATCATACAAAGTATCTATTTACATGATGCTGAAGGAATGAGCATAAGAAAATGTTGAAACCACTGGGTGAACTGCATCATCAGTAATGCAGTTGTCGTCATCATTTAATGTTTAAGTTTTATTTTAAGCTTTGGGTTCAATGTTAGGACCATGCCTCACCAGGACAATGAGGCTGAGCCCAAGGCACTTGGTTGAGATCCTCATCCCTAATGCTCAGCCAAACAGGTTTGCGTTTAGTTAAAGTTCTCATAATATTGAGCGACTCTTGACTTAAATTAATGATAACTTTTTTTTCAGTGTCAGTAGTTCGTGATAGCTGGGAGAAAGAAAAGATAGACAAGAGGAAAAAAGAGATGAAATGAAATAAGAGTGGGGGGAAATGAAGAAAGGAATGAAGGGAAAAAATGTGAGGGAGAGAAGAGAATACAAGAGAGAGAGAGAGAGAGAAGTGAAACTGCACCAGCAGCAAGTATTACAGACAAAAGTGAGAAAGGCAGAGGACATGACAATAGATATCAGATTTAGTAAAGAGATTTTAGTACATGTTGTGGATGCAGTAAAAGCAAAAGTGAACATCATCTAGGAAGGGGGGAGACTGAATCACTTGAACATAAAATTTGCATTGAATTTTAGCCTACTTCAACACATTATTCATGATAGGTTTATTTTTTGAAAAGTTATTCATGATAGGTTTGCTGATCAAGTATATTCATTTCTCTGATGGAAGTTCGTTGAAGACAACCAATAGGGCGGAAGTTCATGGCCATGGCAAAAGAGTAACAAGTTGAATGAAATTTAGTTTTCTATGATTGCTAAATACTCTAATATTTTAAAATTACAGTTTCCATCTCTGCTTGATATGCTCATATTATGCATGATCAAGGTTTTGTATTTTTTAGGAAGAACACAAATTACTTAAAGTGGATAGCTGATTTATTGTGCAAACAACATTATAAAGGCAAAGGTACATCCCCTTCTAATCCAGTCTTTTTTCGTTTATTACCTAATTCAACACTCTCAATCCCTCCCTTCCTCTCTCACCATGCTCTGCTTTTGTTTTTCAGCCTGTCTCCCGGTCTACCTTCTCTTACTGCTTTTCACGCTTTTTTAATCTCTCCCCCTTACTATCTATCTGTCTTTTTTATCCATCTTTTCTGCCTCTCTATCGCTTCTTTCCACTCTCCCTCTTTCTCAGTGCATTTATCTTTCTTTCTATTTTTCTATGTTCCCTGCATTAAGTGGGCAAGGGCTGTAAATTTTTTGTTACTTTGGTGTGGATGGATTTTTATTTTTGAAATACTTTGGTGTGAATTTTGAAGGTTTTCGACACAGATTCTTAGCTTGGATTTTTCACCTTCCTCTCTGCATTTATTTCTCCTTATCTCTCATCGTCTTTATCTTTCTCTCGTCTGTAATCTCTCTCTATCTTTCTCTCTTTTCCTGAATTTCTACTTCCCTGCTTATCTCAAGACTTTTCACTTATTAGAGACGGGAAATGATGATCACTGGATTCTTGGATAATCGATCCAGTGATCCAGTAGGCTCACACAAACATACAAAACGCTCACTGGCTTGATAACATGCTCGATAATATGCTACACAATCCGCCTTGATCACTTGTTGAATTATTGTCTTCTGTTTGGCGATCAACCGTGTAACTAGAAGTAGACCTCCTTGAATTCCATGATTTCTTTTACTAATCTTAGAAGTGTTAGGATCTATAGAATCTATAGAAGTTTTGAGATCCAGATCAGGAAAGTCCAAGGATCCGAGAAAGACCATCCTTTAATTATCTTTTCACCTGCTTTTCAACGGAAAAAGCTTTTTCTTGGACGGAATTTGGTTTAAACAATCTACCAATAATGGTTGTGCCTACAGAAAGGTTTCCCTTCATTAAAGTCAAATTGGCATGATAGAGATTCTTTATGAACTTGATAACATAAGTCAAGTTCTTTTAAAAAGTTGGAGGTCTCCTTCACATGAACCCCTGCAAAGTGGTTGAAATAGAAGCTAAATTTTACTCGTGCATGCCTGTTGTGGCAGCGTCCTACTTTGGCAGGGGGCAGCGTCGATTGGCATTTCACCTCCCATCATAGGGGCGGCGCCAGTCGGCGTTTAGCCGCTCGCTAGGGGGCACCGCCACTAGTTCGCTTATCCGAGATGTTCAGCTGGTGCTGCTGTCGCAATCTTTTCTTGGTTTGGGGCTTGCAGTTAGAAAATTCTCGTTGCGCAAACTCCTCGAGTCACCTCTCTCTTTTTCGAAAGCAGAGACTCTTATGCAGTTTTCGTGTTGAAGAAAGCCTTTTGTGGAATGTTTGGCAACCTTAAGAGAAAGAGACGAGTCACCATGAAGAGAGTGCTGCCGAAGGTCTATCCTTATCATTTGCACTCTAGATCTCCATGTCTCCCGGTGACTATCTCTCCCCCTTGAGTCTGATCTTTCTCTCCCGGTAACATAGGTTTGAATGAAACATGACCAAGACTGACCGTTTTGGAACCATCTCTCTGGTGTCAGGTGGGGCCATCTCTTTGGCCTAAAGGAGACGCCTTTATGGGTCAACCTTGGCTCATCTCTCAATCTACGACTAACCTTTATGCTGTCATCTACATCACCATAGATTGGGAATGAGACCTGATAGTCCTCCTCTGACATTTAATCACTCTGGTTTGGACCACCCGGCTACACTATGAATGGCAATATGAACCAGTCAACAAGGAGGATGTGGATCCAAGCTGGGCACGTTAAATTTATAAAATCCAGCTTGAACAATTCTTATGGATGCTAGCTTTTCTGATTCCTTATAGATTGCCTATCAACCACTGACTTGTAGACCATTCTCAGAGGAAGTTTTGGAAGAATATCTCTTGCAAGTTTGTGGGGAACATATTCATTCAACTCCTACAATTCCCTGCCCAGGCGCCCATTTTCTCCTCCGTGTCTTCTCCCTGATTTCCCCTCTTTACTCGGGCTCTCACCCGACCACACGATGCATATGAAACAGCACAGACACGGGCCACGGCCCGACTGGCCCATTAAAATTAAACCCCTGCGTGCTCCCGTGTTTTTCCAATGGCATGAATTGGTACAGTATATTTACAAAAAAAACCTAACTTAGTAAGTATTTTGTTTATGTCCAGTCAAAATGTCTCGTACTATGTTTGAATGAACACCGCCCTAATGGGAGAGAGATTCACACGGTAGAGAGAGAGTGAGACTTCTCTCTTTCCACCTCCTCGGCGCCATCGCCTCCACTCTGCCTCCCCATCCCTACTACATCCCCAGCACCTTTCTTCTGCCACCGTCTGCGTCACAGCCTCGGCCTTGTCGGGCCGAGGGGCGTGCAGGCCAATAACCGCCCGGAAAAGGGTCGATTGCGAGCCTTAACAATCAAATCTCTCTCTCTCTCTCTCTAAAAGCTGGTGGGTTCCGCAGGACTCAGAATGAATCCTCGGTGCGTAAACTGTGGCGTGGAAGTACAGAAGCTGCTGGTGCAGTACTCTCCGGGAAACATCCGCCTAATGAAATGCGTAAGAGCGAGAATCATCTCTGACCAATATATCTCCTTTGACCTCCCTCTCTCCCCCAGTCTGATCTCTCCTTTGACTTCAGCGAAACTGTGGGGCTGTTGCCGATCCCTACCTCGAGTGCGAGTTCATGGTATAACCATCTCTCTCTTTCTATCTCTCTCGATCTTAGTTTCATATTGGTAATCCTCGTCGTAGATTCTCCTGATAGATTTGATTCTGCACAAAGAGAAGGCGTACAGGCATTTGTTGTTCAACATACTCAACCAAGATTCGATCTTGAGAGAGGTGCTTCACCAATTTCTATTGTCTACGAATGGGTTCATTCACGAACATCCGAATGCATAAACCTAATAAAAGACTGAATTTTCTAGTTTTATCCAGCTCCCTGAAAAACCCATTTAAGAAATTTTACTGCACATGCAGCGGATACTCTGGAAATCGAGCCTGATCTACATCGTATTCGAGATATGTATCCAAACTGCGGAAAATGTATTTTTTGTTTTTCCATTTATTAACGGAGAGAGAACACTTAACACCCCAAGATAGGGCCTTCGTACTATCTGATGAATCCGAATCACCAGGAGGATCAGGGTTTTCGGCTTTCTTAAGCAGAAAGGTGAGTATTTTTATGAACCCGCCACCTGTATATCCCGCCCGAACTTTCGGCTGACAGTGATTTAGGTATTATTGGAGGTCTTCTGTGGAAATAGTTTCTTCTTTGGGTTCCTTGTTCTTGCCCATATGTTATTTTCCAGTCGACGAATTTCATGGTAATTAGTATTTTTCATCAAAGCTTTTTCCATTAATTTTTTTAGTCGCTAAAGATAGAAAACCTTCGATTTTAAATCTCTGCAGGTTTCTCTCCATCATTCTATCTAGCTACTTAAAGCTTTTTCTTGCATTGACGATGGTATAGACTAGTGCTTTATATCAAATAAATTTAGACCCTCTCATGAAGCAATTGACATTTTTATCAGGTGTGGAAGTTTCCTACTTCAGCTATATATATCATCGATATTCTAGTGATATCATCTAATTTTGTGGCTCTCAAAGGTCCTTATTTTCATATGGTCTGCAAACATGTATCGTTTTTTAAAGGTGCTCAAATATATGTTTTTTATGTCCATTAGTTTTGAAGGAAATGCCAAGTTCGAGCTGCTTTGGCATGATCTTGGGTGCTCATTGTGTCAAGTTCTTTGCCTCTGCTTGTTTGGGGATATTAGCCTCACCGTTATCAGGCTAAGATGTCCATCAATAGAATCCCAGGTCAATGGATGAGATCCACCAGTTGGTTCTAGTAGAGAGGTCCTAGTTTTATGTGAACCAATGCGTTGACTTGTCTGGTTTGGCATTTTGCATTGGACATTGTAGCTCTTGAAAATGAGTTTGAATTAAAGTTAAATTCTTTTGAAATTTTGTTGATAAAGCACTTTTCCCAAGTACTTATTGCCATGGCGTAGACCTTTCTAACATGTGATTTTGTAATTCTCTAGTTCTATTTGACAACGAGGCTAATGAGTGGACTTTCAAGTAATCAAGTTATGGCTCAGACTAATTATCTTAAATTTACCCAATTTGAGTGAATATGTGCCATTAGGGTATTTTTGCTGGGTTTCTTCTCATTGTCGTGTAGGTGAGAGGGCGCTCTCTCCTCCTCTTCTTCTTCCTTTCTTTTTGGATTGACAACTTGCTTCTGCATGGTATGATAGCATGTCTAGGGCTATACATGGCGGCCGCCTCAGATCTCCCTGACAGCCACCCAGCCTAGTGCTGCGCTGTCTAGTGGTGCCACACCCTGCTCAATGCTACCCTCTCCAGCTGTGCCATGCCCAGAATCACCATGCCAATGGTGCCCTACTTAGTGCTGCTCTGTCCCGCAGTGCCCTGCCTAGCACTGCCTTGCCCACTGGCAGGCCTTGAGCCTGATCCTCTTCTGTGCATTCTTACTGCTCATATGGGAGAACACTCAGGTCATGATAATTTACAAATTTGTCTCCTCAAGATTCTCTCTTGGCCCACTACGCTTTGATTAGGCCTCCTGAGTGGCTTTTGTGGGTTCTTGGCTTATATCAAGACGCCCTATTTAAAAGAACTCGCCCTAGAGTTATCTTTAGTCTCTTTAAATGTTGCCTAGATTGATTGTGATAGAGATAGCCAGATTGAATGTCATTAATCTTCATGCGAATTGTGCTTGGCTCATTGTCATTCAGCTTTAGTTTGTTATAAATTCCTACGGGGAACCTTTTTTTTCGTAAATATGCCACAATGAGGTTGCTAACTTCAAAAACCTTATTTTGCTATTTCTAGTTTGCCACATTTTTATACTTCTCATTGATTGCTGAAAGCATTGCTGAATATCCGATTTAATGTATTCTATTATATTTAATGTTTATCTCAAAATTTTGGAAGAGAACTAGCGGTTGAGGATCCATCATACTGATCCATCACTTCAACCTGAGAAGATGTGTCTTCTTCACCACCAAAGTTATCTGAGTTAATGTTGAAATTAGAGGCAGAGAATGCGAGAGAGAGGCTTGATTTTGACTTTTCATTGGAATTCACCTGATTCCGCTCTCCTCCTCAAAAACAACATCTCTCGAGATGTGTATGGATCCAGAGACCGGATCATAGGCTTTGTAGCTTTGGTGCCTCTTTCATATCCTATGAACACCATAGGAGTACTTTTGTCATCCAATTTCTTCAGTGTTCCACCGAGCTTCTTCACAAGTACAACATATTCAAAAACCCTGAGATGGCTGACCGTACACTTAAGACCCGACCATTCTTCAGAAGGAGTCTTTCCTTCAAAACTCTTGGTGGGTGCTCCGTTTAGGAGATAGATAGTAGTGTTTCCAGTCTTTCCTTCAAGACCGTGGAAGATTCTTTGTCTTCAACATAGATCTCACTATATCCATGACTGTGCGATTTCTTCTCTCAACAACACCATTCTGTTGTGGTGAGTATGGAGTAGAGAGTTGCCTTCTGATTCCACAGTCTTCACAAAATTTGATGAATTATTTTGAAATAAACTCTCCTCCTTGATAAGTTCTCAAACAACCAGTTATGAGATTCTTCTCAGTGTATGCCAGCACCTTGAATTTCTTGAAGGCATAATAAGCTTCAGATTTCTTCTTTAGTGGTGACACCCACATAAGTCTAGAGAAGTCAACTACTAAAATTAGAAAATATTTACTCTTTCTGAGTGATTCAGGATCAGGTGGGCAAAAAATATCACAACGAATCTTCTCTAACACTCTAGAGGCCCTATAGGTGAAGGAGGTAGAGGGAAAAACTGACCTCAGTAGCTTGGAATTTATGCAGTCCACACAGAAACCGTAGGTTTTTTTCAAGCTTAGGCAAACCTGTAACAGTTCCTACAATTTGAGAAGCTTGAGAGAGGCAAATTGAGATGACCATAGCTCTTATGCCACAACCATGAGGTATCATTTTTTTGAGTAGGCATTTTTCAATAATATCTACCTGCAAAAGGTACAAACGTCCCACACTCCTCTTGACATTAGTCAGGAGTGAGCCTTTCCGATGATGAATGATCAATGTGAGTAATGTAGCCTTGTTCATCAAGTCTTCTAAGAACATTTGACTTCAAGCTTGGAGTGTAAAGAACATTCGTAAGGGTTATTTGGCTCCTATATGAGTATTAAGTAATATATTGCCTATGCCTTTGAATGTTGATCCTCGAATCATCTCCAAAGTGGACTCTACCTTTGAATGTTTCATCAAGATCATAAAAAAAGATTCTGCTCACCAGTCATGTGAGAAAAAGCTCTAGTATCTACATATTAGTAGCCATTCTCTTCCATAGAGAGAATGGCTAAAAAATAGAATGTTTATGCCTTAATTTGTATTAATAATCATGCAATTACTAGTAAATTATATGTTATCAGTTAGTCAAACCTTTCCATCTTTTTAGAAGGATGGTCAAACCTTTCCACCTTTCTAAGAGGTTGGTCAAACATTGTCATATCTTTAGGAGGTTAATCAAACCTTTTCACTTTTGTTGAAGGTTGGTCAATTACCTTTTTAGGTAGGGTTAACCTATTTCACCTTTTTAGGAGGCTAGTCACTCTCTTTCTCTTAGAAGTCATTGACGGCCAACATGATTTTTGATAAGTCAAAGGTGGTTAATGACATTCTTAAAATTTCAACGAGGTCAAATTTATTCTCTTTATTCATTATTAATGAATAAAGATCTTCCCTATTTAAGAATCCATATTTATAGGAGGAGAGAGGTGTAAGCAGACAACTTCAGGGAAGGGATAAGGTTATCACCTCTTAGAGAGTGGTCACCCCACTCCCTTAGGAGTTGGTTGTGAGGCAAAATCTTTAGTAGGGACTTCCCTACCTCCTTAGAAGATGTTTATGGTCGTCACCTGTGGATCTAACCTCTAGCATCTCTTTGGTGGCACACTAGTAGGGTTGGGCGATCCTAGTCACGGTCCCGTTTTTGGCACATCATTCAGTCCAAATCTGAATTCAGTCTCGGTCTTGGTCCACCTCGTTCACGGTTCAGTTCGGTCTTAACTTTGGTCTCTCTTAATCGTAGATATGTGTACCTGAAAAGAGATAAATATATTAACATCTATTAATAAAAAACAATTTATAGTCAAAAACCTTAACGATGATACTTACTGATTCCATTGATGACAATCTAAAACAAAGGTTAAAAATTAGATTTAAAAGGAATAAGTTAATTATAAGAGATTACGAGGCCCATGAGCATCAGCATATTACGAGGCCTATCTTGTATCCTTTTGAAACAGTCCTACTCTATCCTTTTACTTTCTCTCTCTCACCTACTGTCAGAAAGTCTTCGAGGAGAAGATTGACGATTGGATAGCAGATTGATGGGATCTAGATTCTAGCCTTGTGGAATAATTTCTCCTATTGGTGCGGTCTGGGGATTTTCCACTCTGCCTGATCAATCAGGTGTTCATGTCATCCGCCATAGAGAGAGAACGGGTCGTCGTTCTGTCACCCGCTTGTGCATTCATCTTTCCTCCATAAAATCAAAGGAAAGATTAAATCAAAGAAGCTTCTCCAATGTTCATTTGCTACGTCGGAACATAACTAAATCCATTTGCTTCTCCCTCGTATTAAACCATCAAGAAGCTTCTTCGGATATTTCTCTCTCTTCCTAATTATCTGACGGGGAGTTTCTTCACGAGAGGAAGCTTCATGAGAGAGTCTCCCGCTCCCTCTCCCTACAGTCTCGGCCCGCTTTTTCCCACTAACCAATTACGACCACCGAAGAAACTTAGTTGAAGTACATGGTTTATTTGCCGCTAATGTAGCGACTTGTCGAGTATTTGAAGGTTTTGAAGGTTCTGAAATAAAACTACCAGTCATGAGCGATGCTCATGACTGCCTAGAAGTTTCCAGTTGCTTGACGAACGAAGCCTCCCGCAGTATTGAAACCATTAAAAAGAACGCTCCTTGCGATCTCCCATAAGCGAAAGCTGAATCAGTTGCAGGTTATAATGTAGAATATGTGCGGATGCGCGCTGCATCAAAAAGAAAGCCCAAATTTTCCACGGAAGCTGGCTAGAAATATTTGATCTTATGTGCATTTCCCATCGAATGATTAATTTCTATTTCTCGTTATCGTGGAATTTTTCATCAAGATGGATCGCCCTTACGAGGAAGCTTCTAGACTTCTCCTCTGTGTACTTGTGTTGTGGGTCTCTCTGTGCTAATACGGAAGCGCGGGGCAGGAGGCGGAAAGCAGATCAAAGCGAGTCTGGAGAACATATTCGAGTCCAGAGAACAGATCGAAGAGAGTTGGGAGTTGGAGAATGCTTGCTACTTACCTAGTTGGAGAGTTGGGAGAGCAGATTGGAGAGAGTCCAGAAAACATCTTCAATCTCAAGAAAAACTCTTAGAGAGAGAAATAATGAGAAGATTGCAGAGTAGTGATTAGGAATGCTTGCTGCTTACCTAGTTGGAGAGTTGGGAGAACAGATTGGAGAGAGTCCAGAAAACATGTTCAATCTCAAAAAAAACTCTCAGAGAGAGAAATAATGAGAAGATTATAGAGTAGTTATTAGGAATGCTTGATGCTTACCTAGTTGGAGAGTTGGGAGAGCAGATTGGAGAGAGTCCAGAAAACATCTTCAATCTCAAGAAAAACTCTCAGAGAGAGAAATAATGAGAAGATTGCAGAGTAGTGATTAGGAATGCTTGCTGCTTACCTAGTTGGAGAGTTGGGAGAACAGATTGGAGAGAGTCCAGAAAACATGTTCAATCTCAAGAAAAACTCTCAGAGAGAGAAATAATGAGAAGATTGCAGAGTAGTGATTAGGAATGCTTGCTGCTTACCTAGTTGGAGAGTTGGGAGAGCAGATTGGAGAGAGTCCAGAAAACATGTTCAATCTCAAGAAAAACTCTCAGAGAGAAATAATGAGAAGATTGCAGAGTAGTGATTAGGAATGCTTGCTGCTTACCTAGTTGGAGAGTTGGGAGAACAGATTGGAGAGAGTCCAGAAAAACATGTTCAATCTCAAGAAAAAAACTCTCGAGAGAGAGAAATAATGAGAAGATTGCAGAGTAGTGATTAGGAATGCTTGCTGCTTACCTAGTTGGAGAGTTGGGAGAACAGATTGGAGAGAGTCCAGAAAACATGTTCAATCTCAAGAAAAGCTCTCATTATTTATATTTTAAACTAATTAAAATCTCAAATATAAATGATGATAATCAATTTTAGAAATTCATCTTTGATTCACGCATGATTATCTCTTAAAATAATATATTTTGAAACTTTTTATGTGAATTGCATAGAATGATAAATATACACTCAAAATGTAATAACATTTATAAGAACGAAATGATTTATCCCTTAAAATTCACTAATAATCATCTAATTTCAAGTACAAATTACATATTATCATACCGTCCCCCCCCTCCCCCCAACTTAAATAATAGCTAGTCTCTTATCAATTTAATACTTGAGTTTACTCCTCAATTGTGATCAATGTGAGAATATTTGATGCTATGAGGATGAAAAGATCCTCACGCTCTAATGAGCATATGTAATTCCTTATCCTCTCATTAAGTACATTACTCCTTCGCTCATCTGGAGGCTACTTAGTGCATTAGAACTCCCCTCAACTTGTCTTCCTCTAAAAAGAGTGCATTTATAAAGAGATGTCCATCCTCTAGGTTGACTTTTTAATACATATTAGGGTAGTGCTAATAGGCTAATACTTGAGTTTACTCCTCAATTGTGATCAATGTGAGAATATTTGATGCTATGAGGATGAAAAGATCCTCACACTCTAATGAGCAGATGTAATTCCTTATCCTCTCATTAAGTACATTACTCCTTCGCTCATCTGAGGCTATTTAGTGCATTAGAACTCCCCTCAACTTGTCTTCCTCTAAAAATGAGTGCATTTATAAAGAGATGTCATATTTTTGGGATGTAACGTGGTGAGGTGATTGAAAGAACAAAAGGACAACTACAACTAAAGGAATGACATATTTTATAAGAAAAATGCATATAAAATAAAATAGATACTAAAAAAAATTGGATATCACTTATGATAATTATACTCCCAAATGATGTGGGAAATGATGTATGATACAGATAGATCAAAGTGGTAGAAGTGGTAAAAGAATGATGAAAGAAAGTCATTCCCCTAACCTATTCTACTTTTTTCGCTTTTTCTTATTTCTCTCTCTTTTTAGAAAAATGTTCCTTTGTACATATATCAAGACTTTAGGAGAATTTACATGAGATGAGGATATGAAGGTGGCTTTTTGCTTTTGAAGAGAGTATTCTAAATATGAAGAGAATATAAAAGAGTATGTTCATGTGAGGGGAATGTAAAAGATATGGAATATATGTGGAGTCATTTGAGAGTGTGATTATCATGAGTGAGGCTGAAAATGGGTGTAAACCAATTAACTGGAAGGATAAAAATGGGATTAAATGAATAAAGGGACAAAAATAGGTAAACAGATGATTGTGACTCATTACACTCCTTGAGGGAAATTTTAGAAGCGAGGAATTCTCACACTGAGAAGTTTGGTTGTGTTGGGTTTTGAGGTTGATAAGCCTTTGAAAATTTTGATCAAAACATTGAATGCAACATAATAGATTGAATCAAATATTTAAAACATTGAGGCACCAAAAATAGGTGATCATATCATCTAACATGTATGAGAAAACATATTTATAAGGTTCTCTTGAATGAGTTCTTGAAGCTATTTAAGTGTCTAGCCTCTAGTGGTATCCACACAATATTTAGATGGTTGTATCTCCTCTTCAAATATCTTTACCAAGAGAGAAAGATAAGAAAGAAGATAATTCTCACAAGGCTTGCATGGGCACCTTGAGTTATAGTCGTTCTTTCCCTATTTATAGATATTTGGTATGTGGATTTTTCATAAAAACTCTCATAATTATGTTCATATCTACCAACATTCATAGAACTTATATTTATGACCCTCTATGTCTATATATCTCACTAGTTAATAATTCTAAAAGCTCAATAACACCTTATTAGTAAACCTTAATTAATTATCCACAACAACATATGTATTAATTAATCAAAGATTGATAGGTTGAGTTGTCCGCCCATTGGGTACCAAGCTATACCACGTAATCTAGAAGATATAGAGTATGTAAGAACTCTCTTATAGAACATTTTCGTCATCAGTTACCATGCATGTATAATCTTTCATCCACACAAAACTCATGAATAACTTGGGGCATGGTCAATTGCTAAGCCTTAATCCGTCTATCAAGCTAGTACTGATGTGTGCAGGAAATCATTGAGAACTCCTCTAATATTTTTGCTAACTTGGCCAATATATGACGGTTTAGAGATCTCATGGCTAGGGATTCGTAAGTCATTATCAAAACACGATCATCCACCCACAAGATGTCTTTGGTGTCTTAAGTCAAATGACCACATACACAACTGTGACATGAATCAACCTGATTGACAATTAGGTATAATTATCATTTAGAGATTCATACAAATCAATTTAGTGAACTCTTTCTCCAAAGAGCACCCACTATCTATCCTTTGTGTCTCCACATCGATAGCTATAGGATCACCATACTCATCATATGATTTGGATCAGATAGTGTTATTCTTTTTGGATATATGCTCATGGACTTCATTACAAACATCACACAAGAATGATAATAAATAAATTTCATTTCAATGAACATAAACGAGATATATGAAAGTGTGATTGGCTTATAGGCGACATAATATCTATCAAGCTGATGTAAGGTAGGGACGAGAATTCTATTTAAACTTTACTCAAAATCTCTTCATTTCAATCCGATAGCACTTCAACCCTTTGATTACTCATTTTTTCTTGATGTTTGTTAGACTTTACTCAAAATCATGATGCATGGTGTATGAAGTAAAAAATATTTTGGGAATAATGGGTTTAGAAAAACTCATTTAGGCTTTTTGATGCTTGTCAAGGAATATCTCTTATTTTCTTCTCTTCTCTATAAAATTTTCTTGGTTGTTTCCATTTCCTTGGACGTGTCATTCATCATTATCATTCTCTTTTTTTGTGTGTGATGCTCTATTCATTTCATTGATGATGACACAAAAAACACAAGATGCAGAGATAAAACACAATCGTTGAAAACATGATACGACACAAAAAACATAACCCATAATTAAAAAAAACAGAAAAGATGTGAGTTGACTCCCACAAAGCTCTACGTTTAACGTCTTTAGCAAGACCGATTAAAGCTCAACTTCGTGAAGGTCAACTTTGATTTTGTAGGGCTTTGATTTTTCAATTAACTTGATGTTTCATGAAGGTAAATTATGATTATTTTCCTCCATTATTTTATATTAGCCGGGTTTGACTACGGAGTGAATGAGCTTATTTTCAGACGATTCAAGGGTCTGATTTGTTGTTTAAGAATTTTGTTTGCTTACCTTCTTCCTGAACACGAGATGTCAAGGTGTTGACATTTCAATACTGACTGTTGTAATTCTGTAGATCAGTTTCATTATGGAGCATATGAGCTCGCTTCAAGGGATGAAGTCCTAGTTCATATGAGCTGTTCCAATTTCTGTTTACTGATTAGTTTTACATTTGTTTTGACTTTTCCTCTCATGGTATGTAATTCCTATGTGGATTTGACCATGACTCAGACGGATGCATGATCATGAGATAGTTCTGGAACAGGTCGATCGTTTTAAAATTCTAATGACTGGTCGATTCTCTCTGATCATAATCTTTGTTGACTTTCGGGGACCTGATTTGTAATTCTATAATCATGTTTGACTTTGAGGAAACTGCGTGCATTTGAGGATTCCGCAAGTTGTCAATTCTTTGACTTTCAAGGTCCCAGTTCTGCCACGAAGGTCAATTTTTTTTAATAATTTTATTACGTAAGTCAAGTGAGCTCGTTTTCAACAAACCACGTCACGGCTCTGATAAATTATTAGTTTTCTAATTCTGGTCCCCAGTAGCTATGACACTGGCTTTTTCGAGATTTGATGCCTCCCGGGCTCGCGCTAAGGTCAATTTGTTGAACACAATCGACAGCATTGATGTTGATCTTTTGGTTAAATCGGAGCGTCGCAGCCCCTTGATGTTGATCTTTTTCTTTTGTAGCGTCGGTATGTTCGGCTTCGGTCAGACGGCGATCGCCACGCAGAGTTTCTATTTCGAGACAGTCGGACCTCGAACGTCGCCACCCGATGACTAGATCGAGGGAGGAGAGGGGTAGAGAGAGCGGGCCAGAGAGAGAACGTGCGCCCACAGTTTGACGAGCCCACGTTTTATCTAGCCACTTCCTCGACCCCGAGAGACAGAGAGTGAGAGATCCACTAGATCATGAAGGTCTAATGAAAGCATTGGAGTTGCTTTCTGACTTTGAAAAGAGAGCAAATTTGAGGGTTTGTGAATCTGGAGTTCTACAGGGCTTGAACATAGATGATATTAAGCTCCCTGGAGAGCGGATTATTCTCCGAGACGGTTGCAAGAAATTTTTCCAGAATATATCGCTTTCCAATGAAAGCAACTCCAATGCTTTCATTAGACATCGTTTGGACGAGCCTTGGGGGTAAGAGAGAGGTAATTGATGCAACCGAATATCAAAAGACATCGTCTCGAGGGAGAGAGATGGAAAGGCAACGGGGGCAACAAGGACTGATGATGATCTGTAGTCGTCCGAAATCTCAAGGATATCGTCTTCAGAGAGAGAGAGAGAGAGAGAAAATGGCAGAAGAACCCCCGTCGATCAGCGGTCATGACGGAGGGAAGAGGAAAGTGATGGTGGTGGCGGGTCCGGGAAGAGAGTCCGCCGGAGCTCTCCAATGGGCGTTGACCCATGCTGCCTTCAAACAATATGAGATAATCCTCCTCTACGGTGACCTTCCCCGCCCGTCTCATAGGGGCCGGTTCTCAGTCTTTCTCCGGCGCCGCTCCTGATGGCGGGCCTACCACCTCGGAGTTTCCGGAGGAGATGAAGAAACGGTGAATGCAAGCTCAGGCAATGGTGCCGTGCAAGTGGTGCGCGTGGAAATGGAAGAGAACGATAAGGTGGGAACCATTCTCTCCCAGACTACGTCCCTCGGCATCGATCTCCTTGTTGTCGGTCAGTGCCGCCGCTCCTCCTTTCTGAGGTAGGTAAGTTCTCTTTCTAGCTCGGAAAGGGTTCGAAAATGAAACAATTAAGCCAAGGGAGAGAGATTTTGATGTGACACGTCAGAGCAGACTGGCTAAACCGTCAGACGTTGATCGATTTTTGGTCGACATCCTCAGCTAAAGCTGATGACCGTAGAATTTTTCCTCAAATAGATTATAGTTCGATTTTCTAATTTTTTAATAAACGCGTTGAGTCTGAACTTTATCAAATGTACCAGATATGAGTCCAACCTTTTTTTTGTAAGATATGAGTCCAAACTTTTTAAAAAGTCCAGATATGAGTCTCAACTTTTATTTTCTCGTATAAAAGTCTGAACTTTTCAAGTGTCTACATAAGAGTCTAAACTTTTTTTTTTCCATAAAAAAGTCCCGCTGACGTGGACAATGCGGAGAGTCCACGTGGCAGCGATGTGGCAGCCACGTCGTTCCAGCCTCTCTCTCTCTCTCTCTCCCGCCCTCCCTCCCTCCCCTCCCTTCCTCCCTCCCTCCCCTCCCTTCCTCCCTCCCTCCCTCCCCCGCCTCACTCTCCCTCCCTCCCTCCCCTCCCTCCCTCCCTCCCTCCCTCCCTCCCTCCCTCCCCCGCCTCACTCTCCCTGCCCTCCACCCGGACCACATCCCCCAGCCTATACTTGTACAAACCTGAACCATCCAACAACGAGATTGTATTACAATATTGAAGAAAGCTCCCGGGGTTACGTAAATATCTGTCTAGAGCTCACCAGCAAAGTTGGTGATGAGAAGCTCAGTATTCCTTCCCCAAATCTCGATCTCATCTAGATCGGACGGTTCTCGTTCCTTGGTCGTCTCTCGATCGTTTTCCGTTTCCATGGGGATGAACTCGAAGTACCCAATATTGGGCAGCACCACGAGTTCACCTCTTCGGGGCGCAACATGGGGGTGACGTTGACCCCGATCCAGCCCTCCGAAGACCCGTAATCCGAACTCACAAGCGGCAACTCTCCCGCGTAATGCCTCAGCTTCTTCAAATATGGCTCCATAGATCCCGTCATTATCCCGTAGACGTACTTGCGTTGGGCCAAAGCTCAGGGATCACCCCAAAAAAAGTTGCTCAAGCGCCGGCATTTGCTGGGGATTGCTTCGCCGCTCCGGGTTAGGCTTCAGCAACACGGAGACGGCGGCCCTCATGGGAGGATCGGTGATCTTGCTGGAGAGGACGCCGTGCCTAATGTCTGCGCAGGCTCCTCCCGATAAGCTCGAAGGTTCTCGAAGGCCTGGACAATGCCGTGTGCGAAGGTGGGACGAGACGCACTGAACCTCCCGTACGAGAGAAGTCCGCACAAGAGATGGCAGTAGAGAGATTGCTCGTAAGAACCACCGAAAATTACTTCGGTGGGGCTGGAGGTCTCGAGACTCGGATATCTTTCATGGTGCGCCCTGAACCGCTCGCTCCGAAGACATTCGTGGTGGCGGTGGTGGCCACGATGCCGCCCGTCGTTTGGAAACTCGTTTTCTGCTGCCGTAGATCAATTGCAAGGCTTTTTCCGTCGTCGAGAGGGAACGCCCTAGAAAAACACAAAGATAACGGTTAAGGCATATATTGTTTTATTTCTAGCGAGGCGTCCGATATACGGAAGGTATAGCGGATCATCGAATTCTTCTTGTACCCTTACTTGTTTCTGAACGCAAACGAAGTTCGATAGATCTGCATCGTGTTCTCGGGACCGGAAAGTCATTGAAGGGAACGTATTTGGGTTTTGCCTTGAGTGGTACCGGAGCTGGAAAAACCAGAAAAAGGCGGCTCAGGCAATGAATTTATCGGCAGCTGATATTAATTCCTGGGTAATTAACATGTCGGCGCGAAATATAGTACCTCAAGGAAATGGAAGTTATGGGCTTCCCGGTGAGAATGGAGGAAGACTCTCCGTCTGCAATTTCCCGTGAACGTAGCACTCAATATCGGCGTGATGTACCACGGGAACGCAAGCCTTGAAGCTTTCCGGATCAGTCCGACCAGCGAGCCCCAGGTTTTTGCAGGTATTCTCGCCGCCGTTCTCTTCGAGGATTGTCTGGAGGGTCTCCCTCTGGACTTTCCCCACGTCCTTGGTCGCAGGGAGGGAGGGAGGGAGGAAGGGAGGGGAGGGAGGGAGGGCGGGAGAGTGAGGCGGGGGAGGGAGGGCGTGCGAGACAGGTGGGGGAGGGAGGGAGGGCGGGAGAGTGAGGCGGGGGAGGGAGGGAGGGAGGGAGGGGAGGGAGGGAGAGTGAGGCGGGGGAGGGAGGGAGGGAGGAAGGGAGGGGAGGGAGGGAGGGCGGGAGAGAGAGAGAGAGAGAGAGAGGCTGGAACGACGTGGCTGCCACATCGCTGCCACGTGGACTCTCCGCATTGTCCACGTCAGCGGGACTTTTTTATGGAAAAAAAAAAGTTTAGACTCTTATGTGGACACTTGAAAAGTTCAGACTTTTATACGAGAAAATAAAAGTTGAGACTCATATCTGGACTTTTTAAAAAGTTTGGACTCATATCTGACAAAAAAAAAGGTTGGACTCATATCTGGTACATTTGATAAAGTTCAGACTCATATATGATATTAGCCCAAAAAGAAATGATCAATCGATCGGATCCATGTGCGCAAAGATCCAAGATCTTGATCGTTAGATAGATCGCTCTGCAATCGTCGATTGTTGCTCAAAGAGATCGGTCATTCTTTCCCAGTTTTTCTTAGAAATGACTGTACAATGGCGGGGCATGGTTCTTGTGTAGACGAGGGGAGAGGCTAGGAGAAGGGGCGAAGAGCAAGAACCAGGTAGAGCATCTGATCTAGAACAGCAAGTGCCTCTGCATTTGAGTCCCGAAGAAGGGTCTTTACACCAAGACCCACGAGAATTCCCGGCTCCTCGCTAAATCCCTGCAGAAAAAATGTCAACCCATCTCTCTCTCTCTCTCTCCATTTCTCTCCCTGTCTCTTTCCCTCCCTCTGGCCTCGAACCAACCAGTCACGCATGTACATAGTAATTCCATCTTAGAAGCGATGTTAATCTCGTCAATTAGCAGCCAAATCTTTCTCTGGACTTTTTGTTCAAACGAAAGTTTTCACAGCCCAAAATTTTAGAGCCCAAGTCTTTGGTAGTCAATCAGTGGGCTGCCATTTCAAGAACCCAAGACTCTGATGCCAAACACTATCAAGCCATGGAACCCCAGAACTAGAAAACTTAGCTTGGCTGCTTGAGCCTGCGGATCGTATGGAATGTATACGACGCCACTCTGATTTAAAAAGAGAAAAAGGAGAACTGGATCTTGCCGTGCCACGTGGCACACACGGCGCGTCCCATTAAGCACAATGATTAGCCAACATCAAGTATTTGTATACATTTTTCAAAGGCCGGGGGCTAAAAACTCAAAAAATTCTGGCAGGTGGCTCATGTTGACTGTTCTTTAGACATTGCCACGCTGTGCATTTTGAGAACAAAACCCTTCCCGAACAGGAAAAAAGTCAACCCATATTCTTCTCAAACAGGTTATTTTTCTCGAGGAGTATAGTATTTCTCTCCCCCTTGTTTCAATCTCAAGTCACCTGTATAACAAAAATTCAGTTGACCTAGATAGTCGACGACTAATTTGGCAGTATTTCATTGTAATCCCTGTAATTTCTGACATTTTTTCGTGCCAGTGTCCCCAGAAACAAAAATTCAGTCGACCTAGATAGTCAACGACTAAGCTGGCATTATTTCATTTTAATCCCTATAATTTCTGACACTGTTTCATGTCAAAGAGTCCTCAGAAAAAAAATTCACCGAAGGCTCCCATTTACCAATCCCAAGTAAACCGAGAAAAAAAATAACAAAGCCAGATTCCCAAGAACCCTAACAATACCTGCACCACAAACAGACAAATTGATAAACCATGATGGCCTTATTAGAAAACAAACAAAATCGTAATTCAAATTACCTGGGTTTTCATTTTTTTCCTTTGCTGAAAAAAAAAACTGTCGCCATCTGTTATGGGATTTAAAATAATCAGAAATCATAACCCAAGTATAAAAGCATGGATTTCTGCCCAAGTAGAAACGGTGTACACGACGCCAGTCAAACCCTTCCAGAGAGGAGAATTTCCTTCATCTAGAAGTTTTTGTTTCTTCACCAAACCTGATAAGAGCGGTACAAAGGAAACACCGAAGTGGGCTCCGACCCGCCTCAAGCTCGGGCTAGATCCAAGAACGATACCCACGTCAGCCTCCAGCAAACACAACAGATCTCCAACGGAATCTCCGATGTATATAGACAGAAAATCTGGCGAATTCTGAAGGATCTTTTTAAAAGTTCGGATTTTGTCTAATGGGCTCTCCATTTTCCTAATAATCTCCCCGGTTGATATTGATCCTTCATACTCAAACTCATTCGAATGAAGATTCAAATGTTCAATGCCTGCGGAAAAAATGAAACCCACAATATGATACCAAAAAAATATATACTTTTATAGAGTACGTTTCATACCTGATGAAAAGGCAGATCTGATGAGATCTCCACACCAGCAGTAAGAGAGAACATGAATTTCGGCATTCAAATCATTTTTTTTGAGCGATATATTCTGGAAAAATTTCTTGCAACCGTCATGGAGAATAATCCTCTCTCCAGCTAGCTTAATATCATCTATGTTCAACCCCTTTAGAACTCCAGATTCACAAACCCTCAAATTTGCTCTCTTTTCAAAGTCAGAAAGCAACTCCAATGCTTTCATTAGACCTTCATAATCAAAGTCCTTATCTGAAAAGATTTAAATTAAGGTCAAAATTTAATAAATAGACCTCATAAGTTTTTCATCAGTGTCCCAACCTTCTCTTGAAGTAAGCATAGTCCCCACGCACTGTTCATATTCTTCGGTGTAGAGAGTGGAAAGATTATCCCAGAAATTCCTGAGATCGGAGGAATTTCTTGGGTTTGAGTCACTGGAAGTGCGTAATATAGCGATTTCAGCTAGAACTGCAGATGAGTCAAGCACCGTACATGTCAAGTCAAAGTCAGAGCAGAGAATCAAGCGCTTCACCAAAGGATCATGAGATCTGGTCAACGGGACTACAGTAGGTTGTGAGATGGGCTGACCAAGGAAAAAAAGTCAATCTCTAGTTTGACTGCTTTTACTGTACAGCTTTTCTATCATTTCTAGCTCTTCTCCGGTCAAAGGCACGCTTAGTTTATCCAGCAAATCCTCTATCTGTGATGCTGCTGACTGCACAAACCAATGGTACTGTAAGCAAAATTGCAAAAATAAGACCAAGCTTGATGTGGTTGACTTTTCCAACTGACCTCAAAATCCGGATTGGCATAATTGTCAATCCACTTCTTGAAGGGGTGGTTGAGGTAATCAGGGCCGATGATTTTCTCAAGTTCCTTACCTAAGAAGGCATACAATCTCATACACGGAGTCATGGCTCCAACTGTGTAAGCAGCAATTTTCGTTTTTTCAAAGGGAGTGGCAATCTTGGCGGGCCCTTTCCCACCTTCAACGATCCCGGATGCCGTTGCTAGCAAGAAGTTGGCGTATTTTAAGGTTGCCGGATCGGGATTTATCTCCTGTGTGACGTCAACTCCCCATTCCTACAACCAGGAAACATCACCATTGATATCGAATTCTAGGAAAATGCTTGATCAATCGACTTTTTCCAGACAATGAAATTATAAAAAGATTATGATCGCAGGGATAGAAAGAAAGAAATGGGGCATCTTGCCTCGACAAAGGAGTTATGCATTTTCAATTCTCTCAAAACGGCCTTCCTTAGCTCCCTTATAACAGAAACAGCATCATCATCATCAGCGCACCCTTCAGCAATCTCATATCTGACAATATTCTCACGAAAACAACACTCAAAAAAGAAAAGAAAAAGAAAATAATGAAGTACAAAATTTCTTGAATCTTACGCTTGAGCGAAGGCTTTTAGGAAGTGAACGTCCTGCGCAATGTAGTGACGGAAAGTGTTTAACTCTAAACCGCCCGCAGCCAAGCAGATCACGAACGGCGTGTAAGCTGACGTCAGCGCCTTTTTCTGCGATTTGATCCAGAATTTCCTCGCCACCGATCCCTCCTCAATATCCATAAGAGACGAGAACGGACGCCTTTTCGAGCAGAATACCTTCTCCTCGGCGAAAATCAACCGAAATCCGAGACGAATGTTTGATGCTCTCGCAAGCGCCGAGCGAAGAACTCGCATCTAGTAGAGATTGATTGATTTATAAAGAGAAAAAAGAGTAGAGAGAGAAAGGCTGGTAGTTAGCGGCCACCAGAACGCTAACTTTTCATGGTCTTCTCGTGAAGAGGAGAGAGAAGGGAAACGACTGGAGAATCGGGGAAGAAAAAATCGTTACAGGTCAGCGCTCGGAGCTTGACTGAGTTATCTATCACGCTGCTCCCGCGGCCTGATATAATCCGCCGCTTGATGTTTCTCGTGTGGGCCCCGCAAGTATAGATCTAACCCGAATCACGTTAAACTGGGGGGGACTGGAGGGAGTAGTGGACGCGACCTGGCCGCCAGAACAGTTTGCGGTCCGAGACCTGGGGCCCGTGTGGATGGATAATGAACCGTAGGATTGATGGATTCCAGGACTACGCGACAAACAGAGCGTGTCGGTTGGTGCGAACTAGTCGGTCTAGGTGGGCTGCAGCGGGTCAAGGTGGTTCTGGAGCGACCGCATCCATCGGTGACTGCTGACTCAGAGATACGTCAGCAATGATGCAAGGAAAAGGGCTATCTTTTATGAAGAAAGAGTGACAAGCTTTCCTAATCAATTTAGGATGAAAACGTTTAAAATTTTTACTGAAGATTAAAATTTTCACGTCAAGACTTGCAGTTGAAGCAAAAATTACATAAAATTTCACCTTGAGTGAAATTGAATATATTCTCTCTTTGCCTGATTTTAAGATACTGTCGAATAATTTTTCTGATGAAAAATATGGTAATATTGCAAATTGGAGAAGAAAGTTTACAGTTAATGATAAAAGCATTACCATCCTTTACAATCCATGATAGCCGACAAAAGTTTACTTGCTTAGTGATAGTGAAGAGATATTGATCATATCATCTCGCTATCATGGGTTCTATATTATCGGATAAATTTTCTCTTAATAAATAAAAAAATTTTATCGTAAAGTCAAGACCTTTTAAAAAGAAATGCGAGTGTGTTAATCTCTTGTATTCTAGTTTTTGGATCGTATTCTTATCTCTGAGTGGACCAACGTTGGTGAGTCAACTTATTCTTTTTTGCGTAGGCCTCCTTTTTCCCGAGAGGCGTTGGACTTTATCTAGTATTGTTCTTCCCTCCCACGTGTTTTTGAAAGCATTAGTGATGGAAAAATTGGATCACCATATTACAAGATTACATTCTTGGCAATCCAATTGTTAAGTGTGAATTCAAAGGAAACCACTTGACCCAGATCTTTGATCGAATCGATAATTTTTTTATCTAGATCAAATATAGTGTGAGAGCTAGAGGCTTCATTAACCTCTCATGGCTACATGCCATGTAATGGATGTAGCAGCCTTTATATCTCTAGTCTCCATCATTTTCTCTCACACACTTCTATCTCTTGCTTGCAATATCCCTCAAATATCTTCACATTCCATCTCAATCTATGATCTTAAATATGAAACTTTATTTATCTTTAGACACTTTCTCTCACGTATGCTCTATCTAAAACACCATTGATCTCAACCTATTGATTGGGGTAAATTGATCATTGATGAATAAATTTATATTTAATATTTTATTAATCAATTGGACAAACCAATAAAAATTTATTTGGCCTATAAAGTTATTGATTTGATGTGTGTTTTGGCCTAGAGGATCACTTGCATAAGGTTATTGGATGACAAGGAAAATATAAAATAGATTTTGGTTGATGTGAAAAAATGTCAAACTCTAAATAAAGACCTTAAGGTGTACAACGAGGGGATACCCGTGCAACTCTCTTTCCTCTTTGCCTTAAATCCCTATGTGTTGTGATGGAGTGAAGATCAAATGGATCAAGGCTACATTGGTGAGCACATTAGATCAGGTGCAAGAAGAAAATTCATTGAGATGAGAACCATGTGGAAATTTCTAGAGTTTGGGCATGTGCATGGCTTACAACATTGCATTCAAGGAACCAAAAAGGGTTAGGAATCTGATATCACACAATGTGTTGTGATCATTGACGAACGATGGAAGGTGCAGTTATTGAAACACACGGTTTTTGGTCAAAAAATATTTATAATTCTGAACTCACGATGATTTAAAAATCAGAAATCAAATACAACGATGAGATCGGGTCAAATCCACAAAGAGCACGGTTGACATTTATTGAAAGAGTTGAGTTGGTCAACTTAAGTCTAATTAGGGTTTTAAGAAATGAATATACTATATAATCAATGGAAATAGTACTAGTATATGAGAGAATATGTTTTAAGAATTTTGAAAAATATTTAGAGAAGAAAAGTCAAAAGTCAAGGTCAAAGCATTGACTTTGATCTTTCTTTGACTTTCTGTAAAATCAGAGGAGAAAAATGTGAGATAATATTATGATATAATTTTAGAAACTAGAGAGAAAGAGGAGAATTTTAACATAAAGATCGTGATTTTTAGAGAAGAATTGGATTTACTATGATTTTTCTAAAATCAATAGACAGAAAATCACCGAAATTAAGATTCTGGTCAAAATCTTTAAATTGACTGATCAAATAATATCCCAATCTAGAAATTCACCTATGCATAGAAATCTGACGATAAAAGGATTTATATGAAACCAAAATTGACAAATTTCACTTTCTATATTTGTAATAATTGCCCTTGAAAGTCAATGCCTAAATTTAGATTGGATTTTGAACATTAGCTGGTCAAAAGACAAACCGAAGGGTCAAACCTTGATGAAAATTTACGAATCAGATATTCACAAAAATCTGATTGAACAAGGAATCCAATGAAATCAAATTCATTAGAATTGGACTTAAGATTAGGGAGAAATCCGTGTTCGGAAATCAGCAAAAATCCGTAACGAAATTTGGGCGAAAATGAAAGAAATTCGATTCTCAAACTCTAATTACCTATCCAAATATAATCTAAAATATCTAGAAAGTGAGGATTACGAAGGAATCACACTACTAACCTGATTGACATGAAGATTGAGCCTCAAATTTCTTTGATTCATGTGAATTTCTGTGATTCCTTCTCGAACCTGATTTCGGCATTCAAGGGGTGATTTCCGAAGGTTTTCTCACAATGTTCATGATTTACTTGCCTCAATCCCTATGCAATTGAGTCTAGAACGTAAGAGAATCATGAAGAACTCAAGATATTCCTCAAAAAATGCTAAGTTAAATGCTTAATCAAGAGTTACATTTTCGTAAGAAAGAACATCAATTTATAGAAGAAATTTCTGCTTGAAATCCGGGCCGTTCGTTTTACTTAAAGAGCTTGGATGGCTGCGATGAAACCATGTAGTACGTGATAAGTGGACCACAATCCCATGACACGGGCTCCATTATTCCTTGATTTTTGCCATTCGATCTTCATAAGAGTGTCCACAATTCGCCACGTGTCACGCTGTCATTAGCCGAGTGCGAGATTAAGTCGCAACCATTAGATCTCACTAATGAGATCGATGGCTACAAATATGCCACATGCTTTGCTCGTGATCTAGTAGACCAAGATCCACCAGATCAACACGCCCTTATCAGCGCTTTAATCCCACGATGCACGTGGTACCACGTCGCCTGTGAAAACAAAGAGAGGCATTAGTCCCACACAGAAGAGAAAAGGAAGAATTATCGCCTATATAAGGGGGAAGGGTTAATAGCCTTTTTGTTGCCCATTGGGCCTTATGACGCCCCCCTTTATCTCTACCAGATACTCAAGCCCACCAAGCCCATGGGCCCAATCTGCTTAGCCCACTTAGCCCTTTCGTGACACGTCAGCGCCACGTGGGTCGGTGTCAGCCCAGATGGCGCTACCACGTGTCCATATTGCCACATCAGCACCGCGCAGGTCCCACTCTTAATAAACCCCTTTTGCCAATTTTTATTTCTAAAAATTCAGAAAAAAATTCGTAAAAAAAATCTTAAAAAAATGGTGAATCTTAAAAAATTCATAACTTCATTTCTAGAACTCCTTTGTTCATGAAATTTTCTTCATTGGATCAAGAATTTGATCCTCTTCAAATCTATGCCATGAAATCAAACATTATACATAAAATAGAATTATGATTGAATTAATTCCTACTTGACTTTCTCGAGCCAACTAGGTTAATTCCTTTTTTTACTCTTAACCCCTTTTTTCTTCTTTTCTTCCTCTTCTTATAACTTCATGCAATCACTTACATCCTAAAATATTTAAAACCAAAAATTTTAAGATTAAGTAAAAGTGGTTTGACCCATGAAAGGGTCAAACACACTTAGAACACATAAGAATGCTCAAATTGATGAAAACTATGGAAGTAAGTGATTTGGCCTTAAATTAAAGAAAATTCCATTTTAAGATGATAACATGCATCATATAGACTGAAATTAGGCATTAATACCAGTTAATTATGATTAAAATAAGAGTGAAATATGCATGTTATCAATCATATCATGTTTTATTTTGGTTTTCTCTTTTATCACATGATTGTGGCGATATTCGATTCCTTTCCATTATGCAAATTAGTTTCCTATTGGGTGCCACAAATCCCAAAATTTCTTTTCATAACTAAAAAGATAATTTTATATTTAATGGTAATTATAATGTATGGATGAGCTATTATAATATAGAAACCTTGAGTCTCGTGCCCAAGCAAGTTGTAGTTTCTAGGAGCCATGTAGTCAAGCATCACCTGGGGTGAGTTATGCTTCGCTGAGAGTTTTCAAGCCCACTGTTTCACTTCTTCCCCCGCACATTATCCACACACCCAAAACATATTATCCAAATTTCCAAGAAAGATTATCCATATGCCTTAGTAGGGTATCCATATGCCAAACCTCATTATCTACATGCACCAACCAGATTATCCGCAATCCATTGCTCTTGGTGATACATATTGGTACTCTTGTTAGTGTTAGGTGGACCTCAATGTAGGGGAGCAGAGAAACCGATGGGTTGTAGACTTGTGTTTCATATACTCAGGGCCTTTTATGTTGTATTTTGTTTTACACCTTAATCCATTCATGCAGTTCTGCTATGTAATCTAATGTTGAGTTTTCCAAAGCCTAAAGTCTACCAAAAAACACCACTTCACCCAAAAACTTTGAGTATGTCATCGTGTAAGCCCTTTGGCAGGTGAAAAGTATGAGTTTGCACTCCCCAACATGAAAAATAGAGAGAAAATTGGGAATAGGGTAAACTAACATGGATGGAAATGAGCTCATATTTTAAAAACAAAAGTAAAGCCAAAGCTCATCTGCACCCAAATGCCAAGTCAATGCCAAGCTCCAAAAAAGTGGGATTTTCATTTTATAATCCTCAAAGCTCAATGAGAAAATGTTCTAGAGTATAGCTCTCTAAGGCCTATGAATTCTCTCTCGTGTAACTCTCTCTATATAAACATATTAACTCCTCTCTTTCTCAAAATATCAGTTAGAATTTCTCCTCTCCACATGGTAATAGAGCCAATGGCTTTGTCCCAGCCACCACCTTTCAAGGAGCCACCACCCACCAGCCAAGGGTCATCGCCATCCAACAAAGGGGCTGCCATTAGGTAGATGCCACCCCAAGCTACCAATCCCTTGATTTTCACCCTAGTAACCTTAGCATTCCTTGACTTTCTCTTTGCCTCTTAGAGCGAGGTAGGGTTGGATTAGAGGGAGGAGAAGAGTGACTAAAACAAATAGTTGAGAAAGAATTACAAGAGAGAATGGTAGCTGCTCTATTCCAATGGATTTTTTTGTCAAATGATGTAATGTCACCTTTTGCTTGGATTGCTCCATTGATAGTTCTGATTGCTCTAGTGCCACAATAGTCTAAGGATGCCCTATCATTGGAAAAACCTATTGATGCTCCACTATGACAGAATGAATTGATGCAGTCGTTGATTACAAGCCAATTCGTGTCAAAATAATTACCAAACTCACCAATTTTATCAAATACTCACGAATTAAGGAGTATAGTGGTGAATAAGGGTTGTATCCACGGAGAATTAGGGTGATTTCAGATGATCTTTTAAAATTCGATCAAATCAGACAATGAATCATGGTGAGAAATTAGGGAAATTAATATATTTAGAAAGAAGACTTGAAAACGAATCCACAGAATAAAAAATCATTGAATTTGGATCAAGATTCGCGGAGAAATCATCAAGTGAACAAGAGAGAAATCACGAAAAACTAAAATTAAAATTGAAATTAACTAAAATTATAATTCGAAATTGAAATCTAAAGCTATATTAAGGAAGATTAGGATGAAATACGATTCTAGCACAAGATTGCGCTCGAATTGATTCAATTATTCACCGGATCAAAGGCTTTTCATTCTTGAATTCAAAAAATGATCGTTGATGTTCAAGAGCCGATTTCTTCCTATTCTCTCAACAAAATCTCACTTTCAAGCAATCTGTGGATGCAAAAATTGATCTAGAAACGATTGAAACCAAGAGATTCAAGGGATTTGGTGTCTAAACAGTTCAATTACTCGAATTGCCCTAGAATGTTTTACAATGTCGAATAACATCTCAATGTATAGGATGGATTGGGTGTCACCATCCGATGAAGCATTTAATCCTTGATCAATGGATGTGATGAAACACAGGATTGCGAATCGTTACGGCTAAGTTGTGGCCGTTGGATCTCAGATGGACCATCAAGATGAAGCCACGTCGCACGCGTTATAAGTAACTCATCAAACAGTCGCAGTTTGATCTTGATCCGACGCTCTAGATGCATTTCATCGGTTTTAGTCTCAGCCATTATCACTCCTCAGATCAATGGCTGAGATTAAATCATTTTAAAATGATTCACCAACGAATGGATTTGCGCCACGTACCCCCACCATGAAGTGATAATCGATGATCGCTATTTAATCACGCGATCGAACGCTCCACGTGGTGTCATGTCACCTACACGAAAATAAATTTGAATTTAAATCAAATAAATCAATTTTAAATTCATAAGAATTCATAAAAATTTAGAAAAAATCTGAAAAATTCTCTATAAATTAGAAAATTCATATATTTTAAAATATAAATCAAAATTAATCCAAATTTGTTTCATTGGATCAGAAATTAAATTATCTGTCATTCTAAAAAGTCAAAATTAATAAATAATAATATAATACATTTCTATTTCAAAAATACACTCATTTCTTTTAGATTTTAAAACTTAGAAAAATATATGTGTATATAAAATAATTTCTCTTATTATTTAACCTGAAAAACTAATTATAATCTCAAGTAAAGATGAGTATATAAAAATATGCTCCTAATTTATCATAATTAACCCTAAATTAATACATTTTGAGATTATAATGACTTTTTTATAGAATGATAGATAAACACTAAAAAATATGATAACATGCATTAGAATGGAATGTTTTATGCCTTAATTTGCATTAATAATCAAGTCTTTTCATGTTTAATTAGGATGTTATCACAATGTCACAACAATTGTGTCATTGAATTATGGCTCATATCTCTCAATCATCATACAAATTTAATGGCTGTAATTATGCCTTATTGGCTTTTAGCTTCAAGGACTTTAATGATGTAATCTGCATCATCACTTGATGAAACCTTAATGTCTCAACTTGCCTCAACCCATACGTCAAGGACAGAACTAGACTCGATGATTCTTACCAAGATGTGTTACAACCTTCATGAGGAACTTTCTCAATTAGTGGCTCTAGCTGAGTTGACACGAGTTGCCAACCATGCTAGAGGCCATTTATGTTGATAGCGCAATATCAATCACACCATGGAGATATTTATAGTCCCTTTTTCTATAAAGAAGGAGAGTGATCTTTTCTAGATCATTTTTCAAGGATGAAGAATATGGTCCAGGAATTGTCGATCTATCAAACACTAATTGTTGACTTGTAGAATTTGGAGTGCTACAACCTAGAACTTCTTGCCAACATCTTTCTCCACAACCTTCATTCCCAGATGGCCACTTGAATTTTAGCCTAGGTACTTTATGGTTATAAAGTAATTTTTGTAATATCGATTTTCTTAGTTGCTTTGGGTGTCATTATGGGGTCTCCCTTGAATGAATTGGCTTCTCTTGCTCAATCTACCTTGCCAAAATCATATATTTTATTTGTATCTATCCATGACGCTGGGATGTGGGGCGTAGCTCCAAATTGCCAACCCCTCCTTCCCCCCACCTCCCACTTAACATGGTGGCCACCCTCCTAAGAAGGGAAAAGCATAATATTCTGCTCTATATTTATTGTGGCAAGACTTCCCATGCCTTTGAAAATGGTAAGAATTTGGGAAGTCTAAATGGGCTCATGAAATGCTTTTATCCAATCCTATGACATTGTTCTCCTAGGTGCACCTGCAAAACCACTAGAGGTGACAATCCATATGAGCTTCACTCTAGTGCGATTTGAAACATGGAAGCAACCTTAATAATCTACTTTCATAGCTAGTCTTGCCTCTATGTCTAGTATGTTTCCTTAATATTCTACTTTGATAGCTAGTCTTGTCTTTAATATTACCTTTTCTTATGACCTCTACATAATTCTAGGCATGCTTGACATCTACACACTAGCTTGAAGGAGAGTGCGAGTGGACCTCTTATCAGCCCATTATGTGTTTTTGCCACTTTTGGGCCTCCCCTTTCTATATAAGGGAGGGAGTATTGAAACATGAGGCTTGACAAGCTCTCCAAAGTTTCCACCAAAACATAGACACAAACAAAAAGATGTTGATTTTTATAAAATTAATCCCATCGACACAACAAAGTTGGAGCACCAACAATAGATGATCTCATCATTTTGTTCTACATGATCCGATCTCCAAAGTTGATTCTCTCTAAAAAATTATTTAGTTTTATTTTGGAGTTAAAAATTTATTCTATTGTTATTTCTCAAATTAAAATTATTGAAGGATAGATTATTGAATTTATGATCAAGCAAAAATTTGGATTAAGATGCAGTTTTATTTTTAAAAAATTATTGAATTTTTTTTTGATTAAAATCATTTTGAGAATTAATTTCTTTGTGCAGGATGACGTGGCACGCACACCTGCATGTCGCCACGCATCCAAAGAACCAAGAATAAAAATTTCTAATTGGATGGTGAAATAGCTAAGAGGGGTGGGTGATTTGCTCTCCTCCCCGACCATTTTTTTCCTTGAACGCACGCCACAAGTTGTGCACATGTGTGACCTCTAGAATTATTCACACGATAGGGTCACTAGTCAAATCCTAAGTGGTCATTCTAATAAGAACTAATACAAGAAAAAATGATATGAAAAATTTCTTTTTTTTATATCTCTTTGTTTTCTCAGCCAAGGACTTGAGAGTACCAAGGGCAAAAATCCCATCTTGAGCACTCATTCAACTTCATGAACATCTTGGTGTATTTGACCTTTGAAAATGAAGAGTTCTATGGTTGGATAATTGTGGGCCGAAGTAAAAACACAATTGTGCATGCATATGGAGTCTTCGGTGTCTCAACTCTAATTATTGTCTATACAATTGATACATAAATCAACATGGTTGATAGTTTTTTAGATTACCATTCATGGATTCATAAGGATTAGTTCAGTGAACTCTTTCTCCAAAGAGCATAATTACACGAATTTACATGATTATTAATGCAATTTAATGTAATTTCATGTTATGATCTAAAAATACATCATTTTACGGATAATTATGCATAATTAAACAACGTGATTCTAATCATCTTTATATTTGAGATCATAATTCTGTTTTCATGATTAAATGATAAGAGAAAAGATTTTTACTTACACTCATGTATTTTTCTAAATTTATTTTATAAGATACCTTAGTGCATTTATTAAATTAAAATTCATTCTCTTGTTATTTTAATATTTTGAATTTTTATAATGATAGATAATTTAATTTCTGATCCAACAAAACAAATTTGAATTAATTTGGAGTTCTATTTTGAAAGTTATGAATTTTCTAATTTTTTGGAATTTTTTAGAATGTTTCTGAATTTATTTAACTCTATTTTCTATTTTTAAATAATTAAAAAGAATACAAAAATGTGTTTATTTACCGTGCGCTGAAGAGGCAGAGCATTGCCACATGGCGCCACGTGTACGCGTGTGTGCGTGACATGTGGACGTGCGTGTGCATGTCATGCGCGTGTGTGTGTGACACATGTGCGCGATATTAAACAGTGGTTAGAGCATCCATTAAGGATTTAAGCTAACCCTCTAATATCTCGTACGTAATAGACACAATAAACTCTAATAATTTATTCCTTTTGGGACTATGTTTCTATATTTATGTTTCAAGTGACATGGCGCCGTGTGAGACATCCGATCGCGTGATTGAATCACGTGCGTCGGATGTCACTTACTCAGATAGGGTACGTGGCGACATCCAATTACACGTCAATTCGATTAAACGATGTTTAATCTCAGCCATCTATCTCGAAGTTATAACAGTCGAGATTAACTGCATCAAATGGACACGTGGATTCATCACGATCGTCTGATGAAGATCAAACGGATGCAACTTAATCACATCGATTTGTCCAAGGGCATTTAATCTCAGCCATTGATCGCATCGAATCGACACATCAGACGGTTACGCCCAATTTCTCTTATAAATTGAAATGTTATTCACGACGGAAAACCAGTCTTGGGTTCTGAGCAAATTGAACTGTCTAGACACCACACTATTAGAATCTTTTGATTTCTAAATCTTCTTGACTCATTTCCGTGTCCATGGAGTGCAAGAAATCAGAAATTGATCAAGGGAATCGAAAGAAATCACATCTTAAATGCCAAACTTCATTTTTGAAAGCGCGGAATGAAAAGCCATGAATCCATCAATTAATTGGATCATTTCGAGTGTGACTTTGGGTTAGATTGCGTGTTTTCATCCCAATCTTTTATCAGTTAGCATTAGATTTACATTTTGAATCGTAGATTAAGTTTAATTTTGTTTTAATTTTGGTTTTTCAATCATTTTCGCGATCGATTTCTATCTCAATTTCAATTCTCGATTTCTCCGCGAATTCTAATCTAAATTCAATGATTTTTTATTATGTGGATTCGTATTGGAGTTATCTTTCTTAATCTACTAAATTCCCTAATTTCTAAACTCAATTCATCGTCTGATTTGATCCAATTTCAAAGATATCTTGAAAATTTTCCTTATTTCTCCGTGGATTCGACCCTTATTCACCACTATACTCCTTAATTAGTGATTTAATCCTTTAATTGATGAGTTTGGAACTTGTTTTGACACAAGATCGTGTCTATTCAACGACCGCATGAAATCGTTTCGTTAGAGCACCCAATGCCTACCTTAGTGTCTCCACATAAATGGTCACATGATCAACCTACTAAAATGAGCATGAGGAGGTATTACTATTTTATCTAGATACCCAATATCATTATCATATATGTTATAAATAGTAAATTTAGAATATTTGTTTACAGACACAGTCGTTGGATTATGATCCCCTCATCATTTACTCATCATTGCAAGTATCCTTAGATATCACATATGTATAATAATGAATATAAGGCTTATAATAAAATGCAAAATGTATGTTTGGTCTGATTAGCTGGCTGGCCATTCATTATCAATTGTATACAAAAACCCATAAGGCACCCTTCCTATGCACCTTGCAAGGTTCCTGTATGGACTAGCTATGAACACCGACAACAAAAAGATGTGTGATTATTAGGTAGATCAGCTTCCCCATCAAAAGTTGATATCTATTGGCATTCTCTTATATTAGAGAATTAGTATCCCTAAAGCTTGGGCTGAACATCCATTATTGAAGATTATAGTTTTTAGTCAAGTAACCACATTTCCTAAACAAGATAAAAGTGTACTTCTAGAGAGAGAGACTATCTCAATCGATAAGCAAACTCTATCCCAAAGAAATAATGCAATGTTTGCAAGTCCCAAGTCACAAATTGCTGATCAATGCAAGCTTTTATGGTAGAGATGTTAGCCTTGTCATAATTTCTCAGTAATGTCCTTCAAAACCATATTTCTACTTAATGAACTGAATCACACCATCACCAATAGTGATGAAAATCTCTCAATCTTGAAGTCTTTATTTTCCATGTGTTTTCATATTTGAGGTCTGGTATCACCAAGGTTTAATGGGCTTCACTTAAATCACCATAGTATACAATTTTTTTGATTTCATAACTACCTTTGAATCACCATAGGAAATATCATCTAGTGTTTGTATCCTCTTTCATCTATTTAGTATTGTGGGACTATTTTCCCCACATAGAATAAAATAAATGAGGATTCATGTGGTACTCTCATGAATCAAATTGAAAACCTCAATTTCAACAAAATAACTAGCAACTAAGCCACTTGCTTTTTTGTAATCTATTCATTTATTTATAAACTAAAATGATATAATAAATTAAAAAAATCATCTAAATCTCAAACTATTAAATAAATCACTTTATAAAAAAATGATAGCTAGATATTGATAAATCAAAACTTTTAAAAATATAAAGATATCACCTTTTAGTACAAAACATATAATTTCCTTAAAAAGGTGATAAGATGGCCATTATTTACAAACATGTGCATTTATACATAAATTCAAAAGAATAGTTGGGTTTCTGAAACATCTAATTTTCAAGGAATAGATGGTATCACATTGAATTAATATTACTATTAGTGTGAATTGTCAATCACCAAAGTCATAAGTTTAACACAACTGCCACTGTGCATCACTAACTCCATCACAAAACTTGATATTGATGAATATTATATGGCTTACACGACAATCACACTTCCACATCTATTTTCTATTCATGAAAATGAGCTTTTATTGCTTCTCATTCTTATATGATGTCTGTAATGAAGACATAAATGTTTGCAATGACTAAGTGAGTTACAGCCAAATCATAATACAAATATTATTTAAAAAAAATAGGTTATTAAAATTCTCATTTAAAGGGTGTTTGATAAGAACATCAAAATATCTACTAAGAATAGCACAATCCAGTCTCAATCATATGATGAGTATGATTAATCATGTAGTTAGTGATGTGGAGACATCAAGGACAGATTTAGGTACTCATTGGAAAAAGAATTTTTTGAATTTCTTTTTATGAATTCTTGAATGGTACTATACCCAACTATCAATCATGTCTATTCATGTCATGGTTGTGTAAGTCGTCAACATGAAATTCGGGGGGTCAAGATGGAAACATATCCTTTGGTATAAGAAGAGATTTACTCAAGGAATGAGATACATATAAATCCTTGGTGAAGGTAGTGGAAATATCAAGAAGTTATTGATGATCTCCTAAACATATCAATTATGAACAAAATGACCAATTAGGATTTGACAGTTGACTATACCCTAGTTTATACGTACACAATAACTAATGAGGACAAGTTTCTATGAGAGAGTTCTTATATATTTATATCTCTTGGAGTGCATGGTTTAGCTTGGCACACAATAGGCATGCAACTTATCCTATCTATAGTATTAAAGTGATGATTGGTTATTTAATCTATATGTTGATATACTTAATTGATAAGGTAACTAAAACGTGTTATTGAGTCTATTGAGTTATTAACTAGAAATATATGGTCCCATAGGATCACATACATAAGGTCGATAGACGTTGACATAATTTTGGGAACTTCTATAAAGTTCAAACAATGAAAGTCAATAAATACATGGAAAATGACCAAACCTAAGGGTTTCCATATGAGCCTTGTTAAAAACTCTTTACCTTTTCTTTCCATTCTCTCTTGATGAAGAGTTTCACTTTGAGATCAGACCATATGGAGCTTTTGTGGATATCTCTAGAGGCAAGACGCTTGAATAATTTTAAGAAACTCCTTCAATGAACCCTATAAGTATACATTTCAGTCTATACTGAATGATAGGTGATAACTGATGGGATCTGAGGTCGATAGCTTTTCGAAATTTTGATCAAAACATCAAATGCAGCGAAAAAACTATTGAATCGGACATTCAAAATACCAAGCCACCAAGAACAGATGATCCTATCATCTAGTATGTATGAGAAAACATACTTACAGGTTTCCTTGAATGAGTTTTTGAAGCTATTCAAGTGTCTAGCCTCTAGCGGTATCCACACGGTCTCCGGATGGTTGGATCTCCTCTTCAAAGCTCTTCACCAAGAGAGAAATAGAAGAAAGGAGAGAATTCTCACAAGGCTTGCATGGGCACCTTCAGTTGTGGTCGTTCTCCCCCTATTTATAGACATTTTGGTGGCGTACGACCCCCGTCGCCACCAAGACACGATACCACGGCGCCGGAGGAGCCCTTTTGCGCGCGCGGATCTATCCGCTTATCTTTATTTCTTTATTTCTTTATTATGAACTTTTTGACCCGCACGTGTTTAAGCGGGTCCTC
>CM044108.1:2203300-2245690 GCA_024174645.1 Lemna minuta | reverse complement strand
ATTGCTTGAGTATTATGCGACAAACAAGGGCACAGGAGACGTGGAGGAGAATCTTTTGACTTGCTTGGCAGATCTGTTTTCTCAGGTAAGCAACCCTTGTTTGCTCAGTGCATAAAAAATGTCCATAATCACAAAACAAGGACATGTTTTATGCAGATTAGCTCGCAAAAGAAGAAGACGGGTGTTATTGCTCCCAAGAGGTTTGTGCAGAGGGTTAAAAAGCAGAATGAGCTCTTCCGGAGTTACATGCACCAGGTATGTGCATAACTCTGATACAATTGAAGCAGAGAGGGAGAGTCGTGCGTGTACACATGTTAAGGGAGAAAGAGATGTAGAGAAAGATGATATATGCTAATCTGAGGTAGAGAGAGTTTGTGAATGAATGTCGACATATATTAGCATAGCAATGGAGATTTAAATACAGAACACCTTTGGGCAGGAAAGAGAATGGAGGGATAGTGGATGTACTCTACTGTGAGATTGTGAGAGATTAAATTTAGACATAAAAGCACTGGAAGCACACGCATGAGAGGGAGAGAAATATTTTATGTATGTCCATGCTATGTGCGCAGATAGAGGAAGAGAGGGCTTTTGTAAATCAGACTTAAAAAGTAGTCAGAGAGAGAGAAGGATGTACACAACTATGAGATGTAGAGATTATGTGCAATCTATAAGCAGAGAGCTTTGAAAAATATGCTCCTATGATATAGAGATAGATAGAGAGATTATTTATGGCTTATAAACAGAAAGAGATGGATGTGTACTATCGTGAGGTAGTGACAGATTTCATACATCTAGATCTACGGGGGAGAGATATTTATCAGTATGAGATAGAAAGAGATTGCGTATGTCTAGAACTACGAGCACAGAAAGTGAGAGGGAGGGGAGAGAGAGGGAGAGAGAGACAGAGAGAGAGAGAGCTGTCAACTTTTTTAAGCATCTCATTTGTTCACATTTAGTTTATTGATGTGCAATCTGGGTAGAACTAATCTTGTGTCACAAAGGAAGAGAGATGAGACTGATTTACATCTTGGGTTTCTTTTTTATTCTGATTCTTTGTATAGGATATAAAACCCAGTAGAAATTACTAAGAAAGAGAAAGATACAGTAGATAGATAGACAGGGAAAGAGATAGTGATTGTTCTATTTATGTTAACTGAAGCATTCTTTCTCTATTTTCAAACAGGATGCTCATGAATTTCTTAACTTTCTTCTAAATGAGCTTGTTGACATCCTTGAGAAAGAGTCAAATGCCTCAAAGGGTTCTCCCGAAGCTTCATCTTCAACGGAGAAGACCTCCAATGGTCCTCTCACTTCTCAGGCAAATGGAGTCAAGAAAGAACCGCTGGTGACATGGGTGCACAAAAATTTCCAGGTCAACAGTCAACTCTCCACATTGATCTAACCAATCTAAAGGATTTCACTTTGATTTTACTTATACCTTTATATGGTTGACCGGCAGGGGACTTTGACGAATGAGACAAGGTGTCTAAGATGCGAGACAGTAACAGCAAGAGAGGAGACTTTCCTTGACCTGAGCCTGGATATTGAGCAGAACAGCTCAATCACTAGCTGCCTGAAGAATTTCAGCTCCACGGAGACTTTAAATGCTGAGGACAAGTTCTTCTGTGATAAATGCTGCAGGTCTTCTCTTGCTAATATGCGTTGATTTTTATGCTTTGAGATTCATTTTAGTTGAGAGATTTTACATTTTGATCTTTTTATGCAGTATGAATTGTAGCTTTTGAGGTCGAATATTTGAGTTCTTTTGGCTTTTGATGGGTTTGATCCTTATGAAATTTGAGATGTCTAATTTTATTGGATTTTGGCTGTACGAGTCTTCTTCTCTATCGTCCTGTAACCGTTGGACTTAAAATTTTTGAGTTTTTCAGTAATTTCACATCGGTGACTGAGTTTCAATTTTCTCTTTGGCGTTTGATTTCTTGACCTTTTGATGTCGTTGACTTCGATAATTGACCTTTGATTTTAGACTAGCTGACTATGGAATTGTGTGAGTCCCTTCGACTCTTATTACTTCATTCGTTATTCATCTGTAAAAGTCAAATACTGAACCCTAAAATCACTACAAAAGTTTAATGAATTCTCTTACTCACACGTGGGCTTTAGAAAATCTTGATAGTGCCATCAGTCTTCAGCCAATAATTTAATATTCTTGATTAAACCCAACCAGAAACTATTTGGAGGGGTTGGAATTTGATTCATTTTAGTTTTCTCTATTCTTCTTAACTTTGAGGATTCTATTGCAGCTTGCAAGAGGCACAAAAGAGGATGAAGATAAAGAAGTTACCCCACATTCTAGTGATCCATTTGAAGAGATTCAAGTATATCGAGCAATTGGGACGATACAAGAAGCTATCGTACCGCGTCGTGTTCCCCATGGAGCTGAAACTAAGTAATACCGTGGACGACCCGGACTCTGAGTTTACTCTCTCTGCCGTTGTAGTCCATGTGGGTAGCGGGCCAAACCATGGGCACTATGTGAGCCTGGTGAAGAGCCACGACCATTGGCTCTTCTTTGACGATGAAAATGTGGAGATGATTGATGAGTCTGCCGTCCAGACTTTCTTCGGCTCATCCCAGGAGTTCTCCAGCAATACTGATCACGGCTACATCCTCTTCTACGAGAGGGTGATCTCTTGAACCATGTTTTTTTTTCTCTCATTTTTCCTTCTTGTTGCTAGCGCCATGCTACCAGGGGTGGCACATGACGACGACGACGACAATGATACTTGGGTTAAGTAGATAGAGACGGAGACCCATGTGGGAGAGAGAGAGATTGCTTGGTTTTTCATCTTTAATGGGTTTGGTCCATAATAAGAATTGGGCGGAGAATGTAAATGCTGTGGACTTCAGAAGTGGAAAAAGGGACCTTTTTTTTGTATCTTCACGCTGTTCTTCGTGATAGAGATCCACAGAAAAATGGAAGAATTTTTTTTCTCTGTTGCATGTGCATGTTAGAAGTAGTTGGTTTCATGAGAGCGAATGTATAGTGTTGTTTGATACTGTTCGAATCCTGGAAGATTCTCCAATGAATTTCGAGTCATCTTGAGATTCATTCCGTTGTTCCTGGTAATGGAGCAGGGACTCATTGGTGTTCTGAGAGTAGCGTCAGGTCACAGAGTCAGAATGTACAGTGTAGAGAGATGAAGAGGGCTCTTCCAATCATTTATAAAGAGTCGACCTCGAACATTCCCAGAAAATTTAGAGAGAGAGAGAGAGGGAGATTAGTCAATGGTAGATATGAAAAATGAGAAAAAGGGTTTTGCAACGATTGACATGCAAGAGACATGGAAATTGTTGTTGATGGAATTATGTGAACTCTACATGTTCTTGGACTCTACCTACTCACTGAACAGAGTAAGATAAGATCATTGATTAAACAGCCACACGGATGAGAGAGAGAGGGAGAGAAAATCGTGGGCTCATGGTTCTGCTCCTCATATTTATTTTCAAAAATTCAATTATCCTTTTTACCCGGTATTCGATGGCTCATTAATGCCTAAATGCCCGCATCTCTCTCTCTCTGTGTTTCTCTCCCTCACCCCCGAGTCGACCACATTTATGTGAGAGCCGATTCAGGCCTGTCCTTCTCTCATCATGAAAGCCATGAAAGGACCCAGGAAGCCATCCGTCTCCTGCAACATTCCTTTAAATTTTAAATGTAGAACGCGCCGCTGGTAGGCTTCAAGATCTAAGACGCTTAGAGAGAGAAAGCGAGAGAGTTTCTAGTTTTCCCAGCTGGGGCACACAAAACGGTAATTTTCTTGGATCTATAATTCTTCACAATGAATCGACGCGTCTACAGTGGAGGCCTGTAATTCGGGGTTTCGGGGGCGGCACGCCACTGGATGCATCGCTCCTATAACAGTCTTAGGAAATCCGTGGCGGTGATAATGATGGGGAGAGAGATAGAGAGCATGTGAGCAGCGTAAATGAGGTGGGGTTGTGGGTGTAAATGGTAGAAGGGCGGAAGCTACCGCCCTAATGAATAATGCCCGGGTGGAGGTGAAGGTGAGATGTTAATTGACTCGTCTCTCACTTACCTACCAAATGCGGTAATTGAAGAGAGAGAGAGAGAGAGAGAGAGAGTAGAGACCAGAGAGAGAAACCACGAGGGTCACACAAAACTTTAGTTTCCTATTCACTGTGAAATAGGGCGAGAAAGATGGACATGCAGTAAACCTGAGTGATCACGCGTGTTCTCTGGACAGAATTGTCTCCCCAACTCCCTTTTCCGGCTATTTATTTCTCTTGCGCCATGACGCTATCCCTCTATCTCTCCCTCTCTCCTTGAACCGAGTAAGAAAGTAGTAAATGCGGAAAAAGGTGCTGTTACAGTTTCCGTGATGGATCGTGTTTCCTCTGCTCGTATGGGGGCGAGAAGTTAAACAATTTATCTTCCCCTTCACGAAACCCTAGATTTTTCTAAATCAAATTATCCTTAATTTAGAAATCTTGAAATTTTCTAATAAAAATCAACCCAACTCGGGAAACCCTAAAATTATTCAAATTAAATTAGCCCAAATCCCGAAGCACGAAAATTTTCGATTCAACCCTAGCTGTGCTCCCTATAACGCGACTGAGAAGGATATTCATGGCGTCTTCCTCAGCAAGTAATTATTTCCGGAACCTGGAGATGTGGACTGAAAGGAGCCTTCAAGAATCAAACAGCCGCTATTAGGGTAGATCGATGGCGACTGTCGGGGCCCCAGCACCTCTCCTCAGCAAGTGGCCCAAAATAGTGGAGAGTTGTTAGATGAGGAGTAAATGCTGCTGCAGAGCTCGTCCGATTCTGAATCTTCGTAAAATAAATTCACCCGCAGGAGAATTTCTCCTGCGCGGGGCTTATCACTGTCTGATGTGAAAATCGTGCATGGGCCTCATTGTCTCTATAAATCTTGAGTTCCAGAGCCTTCGTTGCATCCTCTCGGTTCCTCTATCGAGAAGCCATGGGCGGGGTTTTCAAGCTGGCGATAGCGTTCTTGGCGGGGATCACATTGATTGGGGGAGCAGACGCAGCTCGAGCCTTCTTCGTGTTCGGCGATTCCTTGGTGGACAACGGAAATAACAACTTTTTGGCTACTACTGCTCGGGCTGATGCTTATCCTTACGGGATCGACTCCGAGTCCCATATGGCCTCCGGTCGCTTCTCTAATGGCCTCAACATCCCCGATATCATCAGTGAGATTCTTTCTCTCTCTGTCTCTTTCTATCGCTCATTCTCTCTCTAATCCTGCCACACTCTCTTTCTCTCATCTCTGGCACTCATTACTCAGACTCGCTTATCTCTATCGCTCATGAACTCATAAACAGTCACACTCGCTTTCCTTCTCTCTCTCGCTCATTGAACACTCACAGTCACTCTCTTTCCTTGTATCCTCTCTCCCTCTCCCTCACGAAGGAACTCTCGCACGGTGACCCTCTCTTTCCTTCTCACCTTTCTCCATCACGCAGTGAACTCCTACGCTTTCTTTCCTTATTTCCTTCTCTCTATCTATCTCTCTCTCTCCTCTCACTAGAAACTCTCTCTCTCTTTCCTTCTCTCCTCTCTCACCCTATCACCCAGTCTCTCTCACACTCGAAACTTTCGAATTTTCTTTCCTTCTCTCCTCTCTCACCCTGTCACCCAGTCTCTCTCACACTCGAAACTTTCGAACTCTCTTTCCTTCTCACCTTTCTTACCCAGGCTCTCTCTCTAGAACTCCCAAACTCTCATTCCTTCTCTCCTCTCCCTCTCTCTCACCCACTCACTCTCTCTCTTTCCTTCACTCAGTGAATTCTCACACTCTCTTTCCTTCTCTCCCACTGAGACACAATCTGACTCTCTCCCTCTCTCGCTCCCCTTCACTGACTGACTCTATTTCTGAAAATCATCGCAGGTGAGAAACTGGGGTCACAGCCGACTCTGCCATATCTCAACCCCCTACTCGACGGCGAGAATCTTCTCATCGGAGCCAATTTTGCCTCCGCAGGCGTCGGCATTCTCAACGACACAGGAGTCCAATTCGTAAATCCCCAAATCTTTCTTCTTCCCTCCATCTCACCAAAGATCCAAAACACCGATGTTTCCCTCTCTTTCTCTCTTTCGCTTCAGATGAACATCATCAGGATTTCGAGGCAGATGGAGAACTTCCAGCAGTACCAAGAACGTCTGAGCAACCTCGTCGGCCCAGATGAGGCCCAACGGATAGTAAAAAACGCCGTCGTCCTCATCACTCTCGGCGGCAACGACTTCGTCAACAACTACTACCTAATCCCCTTCTCCGCTAGATCCCGCCAGTACGAGATTTCCGATTACGTCACCTATCTTATCTCCGAGTACCGAAAAATCCTCTCGGTAAGCACAACCCTTAAACCCTAAAAAAACCTGACTTTAAGGCGAGAAACTGAAGTAAAAGCCTGATCTTTATATTAGAATCTGCACGATCTCGGAGCTCGGAGAGTTCTGGTGACGGGAACGGGACCGCTGGGATGCGTTCCGGGAATGCTGGCGATGAGAGGGAGCACCGGAGACTGCGATGCGGAGCTGCAGCAAGCAGCCGGTATGTTCAATCCCCAGCTCGTTGATCTTATCAAGGATCTCAACAGCGAGCTCGGTTCCGACGTCTTCATTGCCGCCAACGCCTTCAATTTGCACATGACCTTCATTTCCGAACCCGAGAAATACGGTAATCAAATATATCGATCTAGCTTCAGAAGTATCAAATCTAGCAGACGAATTTCCCGATCTGATCTATCTCTCTCTCTACAGGGTTTGAGACGTCCAAGCTAGCATGCTGCGGCCAGGGCCCATTCAACGGGCTGGGGCTTTGCACCATCGCTTCCAACTTGTGCCCGGATCGCAGTGTGTACGTCTTTTGGGACGCCTTCCACCCTACAGAGCGCGCAAATCGTCTGATTGTTGATCAGATGTTCTCCGCGTCCACCGATTTTATCAGCCCCATGAATCTCTCCACAGCCCTCGCTCTGGACAATTCTCGCGTTTGAGTTGTGGAACATCGACGTCAATCGTCTTAGTTCAAGTGTAGAGATGTCGCAGGAAGCTGAAGGTTCTGATAGTCACCAAGTTTTTGTTATGCTTTGGATTATCGATATTTAGAAATTAAATAATTGTGGTATCATTAAAAAGAAAAAAAAACTGGCGACGCTGTATTCATGCTTGTACTCATGGTGTGCTCAAAGAAGCTTGCTCGGACCTTCAATTTGATTCAATAATGTCATAGGACGATGAGAGTGTAAAGCGTGAGGTCATTGAAACGAGATAACCTAACTCGCTTCAATTCATGAGTTCTTTTGCACAATGATGACCGATGATGACTTCTGCACATAATCGAGGTTGAAGATGACAAATCAATCAGATAATCCCTTCGACCTTATCAAGTTGACATCAATAAGAATCTAATGAATCAAGTGAAGGGTCGATCAGACTTAAATCGAGGGGCAACCAATACGAAGATCATCATAAGTTTTGGAGAGAAAAATTGTGGAATTCAATTGAAAATGCCAAAATATACCTAATTAAACCCTTTCAAAAACTCATTTCATTGTAGTGTTTGAGTGAACGACTAAAAATCTCCATGTCAACCCTAATGATTTGTGGGTTCTACCCTTTGCTAACTATTTTCAGAATTGATTCTCACTTACAAGGAGTTAGGCTTCATACATGACCCCTGGTCATATGTTTCAACAACCAAAAATTCAACACGTCTGAAGTTGTGGGACTTTGGGGCTTGTTTTTGGAAATTTTCATATTTTCGACATTGGTGAACTTGAATTTCTATTCTTCTTGTATTGAGATAATCTTGTAGAGGACACTCTCTCCTAGATCCCTTTCATCAGTAGAAAGTTTCAATTTAAGAGGTCTTCTATTACTTTGACTTCATTTGATAAGTTTGATCCACGAGTGAAATCATTATAGGCAAATTACTTTGATGAGACTCTAGTTGTCAAAATAATGTATAATATTTGCACTTTCTTGAGTATCATAGATATTTCTCTTATTTTTTAAAGTAACTTTGAGCTCCGTTGATTCCTTTGTCCTTGGAATTAGGGTTTGACCCAAAAATTCAATCTTATTTTGGACTTGGTGACATCTTAAGGGCCCGATTTCAAAAGAAAGTTGACTAATTGTCACTCGATCTCATTAGACTTTTCTTGATAAGCAGATTTCTTGGTTGAAGAAATCATTCGAGATGGACTAGAGGAGTAAATTCTTGATTAGCCATACTTGGGTGAAACCCTAATTGATGTATGTGAGAAAGAGAAAGTACATCCTTCTATCTATAGAGAAGAAGAAGCATCTAGGATAAGGACGTCCTAACCAGCTGAATTTATCATGCCATATTTGAACGCTCCATTGAAAGCTGAAGGATATAAATCAAACATGCCCACTCTAGTGCTCAATGAGTAATATTACGTACAACTAAGTATTGATAACATGTAATAACAATATTATTAACTGGTTTTGATGCTTAATTCATGCAATAACATGTAATAACATCATCATGATTATCATGAAATTCATGTATTTGGAGAAGATCATGTCATTTTGCTTAAGTTGTCATTTTTAAGTAGGATTTTATGGCTAATTTTTAGATTATACGTGTTTCACCTCTATGAAGGTAAAAAAACTTGAAATCTAAACATATTCTTGGGTTTAAATTTTTGATTAATGCCTCATAATTCATTAAAAATGTCTTTATATGTTTAGAATTATGATTTTAGAAGCTTTAATAATTTTGGATGAATTTTATGGTTTTTTAGAATTAATTAAGGCTCAAAGTGGAAAAAATATAGGGTTAATCACATGGCAACACATCATAGCAATTGATGGATCCATATAGTGCATAGCTGGTCCCTATGCCATGGAGGGGAGTTTTCATTTTAGTGAAATAGTTCTATTCAAATGAACTTTTTAATTGGCTTAGTTATATTGTCTAGAGAATCTTCAATCTTTTCCACGTGAACTATTATGTAAAGGGGACATGTGGTGGAGTAGCACTCATTAGATTTGGAGATATAAGCTAAATTTCTGATCTTCACTGATGACCAATAGAAGATTGTGGCAAAGCCCAATTTGTGATATGGAAGTTGTGGGCCACAAAACCCATGTCTTCAATATGTGGCTTCATTAGAAGACCTTCTTTTCATCAAGAAATAAGGCGGTTAATGTTATTATCTTTTATTCTCTTCATGAGATGTCACAATGTGATTGTGAGTGTCCAAAGTGATGCAACAACAAAAAATTCAGCAATATTTTCTTCCTCAATTTTTCATCGACATGGCACAATCCTAGGGATTGACCATCAACTTAAAGAGATCCAAAGCCTTCAAATTTTGGATCTACTATCCTCTATTAGTTTTTACTCTCCTATGTTAAAACTATGGAATTGTGATCTAGCATTGAAGAAGAGGAGAGAAGAAGAGGCACCTAGGAGCATGCTTGCAATACACAAGGATGCGTAGAGGAGCATGCCAATGAATTAGCTAGGGTGCATTCATAAACTGGATAAGAAGGCCCACTATACAAGAGAAATCTGGACAAGTGACTATCAAATAAATAAACTTCCCAATGAGGTGACGACAAGCATTTACATCAATAAGCAAGGTGATGTAGGATATTTTAGAACGATGATAAATGCGAGAAGATGAGTATGAGTAATATGATAGAGATTTATGTGAAGTTTGAATAAATATATTAGTTTATAATTAAATCCTACAATCTAAGTGAGGACCTATGATTGATATCACTTTGAGATGAATGATAATTCAGTAGAGATGTGGTGTAAGATAATTGGGGGAGATTATAATAAGAGTAATGATGATGGTTATGAATGCGTAGATAAAATAAATGGAAGAGAAGATGATATGAATTATTTAATGAATGAGAATGATTATGATGATAATTTTATAATGTGGAGGGGATTTAGGATTGATAAGATGGAGGATTAAAGTATAGATCAGTGAATGAACGAGGAAGATAATTCAGATAGATGAATGAAAGAATGATGAAATGAGTGTGAATGCTATGAGTAGGATAATGGATGAAATGGTAATACGGTTTATGTGATGAAGGATATGAATAATGAGAAGGGTATTAAGAAGTTTTAGAATTATGATTGGGGATTATCTGATGTAGGATAATTTCAGAGGGTAGATATAAGAAAGAACAGATATGAAGGTGAGTAAGGTTGGACTTACAATATAATAGATGAAATATTATTCACGAAAATGGGAAGAGAATGATTACCTTGAAGTGGACGTGAAGTGATGCTTTCGAACTTCACCAGATGATCCAGGATATCCTCGAAGTGCTTCAGACTTGAGATGGATGAAAGTGGACAGCAGTGGAGGGAGAAGAGATAGGAGGATAGAACTCGGAGTAGAGATATATGGGAGAGGGAGTGGAACACGATGAACACAGTGAATTAACACTAAAGAAGAGTAACTTCATTAATAAAAACATGGTTCTTTTCTCTTAAAATCATCCCTTTAGGGTTTACAGGTTTAGAGGAAGAGACGAATATGTGTGAGGAATTGCACCGCAAAGAGGAGATGCGGTTATGGACGGTTATGACAACTCTTCATGGTTGTACTCATGCCTCTTCACTGTTCCGATTCTGTAGGAGGGTTGACCCTGGAGTCTTGGACTTAAGGAGATCCTTGACGGTTGTAGCAATTGCGTAGATAATTAATTGGTTGACAGAGAGAATCCAGACTAAGTCTTGGCATTATTCAAAACTGTGGATATTGTATCTCCCTTTAGAGGTAGTTAGGGATTATCTTCATGGAAGTCTTCTTGTCTTGTCTCTGTTCCTCATCAGTAGGGAGAGAAAACGCAGAATAATTTGATCTCTTGATGTAATTGTCTGCATGTTTTCTTTGAGTAAATCGTGGCCTTGATAATTTTCTAGTTATGAAGCTTGACTTCACATGGAACTCAATGACGTTCTTGACGTGGAAGGCTTCGTGTGTCTTCAACATCTTCAGAAGTCATGGAAATCTTGATTCACATGGATGGCTTTCAATATATCTTCATTGTGCTTATGATAGCCGATGAATGAGATGTGAAATCTCTTTGGCGTCGTGATGATCTTGACAGTTATGAGGACTGTCCTCTAACTAAACTGTAATCCTCTTTACTAACTGTAAAAGCTTGACTTCATGGGAGATAGTCCTTTTGTTGGATTCTTGACGAGACTAAATCGTATGGTCATTGAATGCACACGACTTAGTGTCAAAACAAAGTCCTTATATTACCAATTTATGATTAATCAAAGTAATTAATTAGTATAATGGTAATTAAGGGTCAAATCCACGGAGAATTAGGGAAATTTGAGAGATATCTTTAAAATTCGGTCAAATCGGATGACGAATTGAGATTAGAAATTGGGCGTTTTAGTATATTAAGAAAGATAACTCAATTTCGAATCCACAGAATAAAAAATCAGATGATTTGGATGAGAATTCAAAGAGTAATCGAAGTTTGAAGTTAGGAGAAAAATCGTGTCGCGAAAATGATTAAAAACAGAAATTAAAACGAAATTAAACTTAATCTACTATTTGAAATGTAAAATTAACACTAAATGATGAAATATTAAGATGAAATCATGCAACCTACCCCAAATTAGCCTTCGAAATGATCCAATTAATCGTCGGATGCAAGGCTTTTCATTCCGAATTGACGAAGACGAAAATTGAAGTTCAAGATGTGATTTCTTCCTTCTCCCTCGATCAAACTTTGAAATTAAATATTCAATAGAAGCAGAAATGAGTTGCGATTATAGGGAAAGAAACGACGCGTGGAATGATGGCCTAAAGACGGAGAATTTGATGAAAATCCACGAACCTGTTCTTCGTCACGAAGAATGGTTTTTATAAAGAACGATTTTGGATCGTGGCCGTTGGATGAAGGTCCATCACGATCAACGGTCACGATCACACGTCCGTTGATCGAATCGTCGTCTTGAATCTTGATCATGCGATCACTGATCAATGGTCGAGATGAGTCCACGCTGTATTGAGGAAGAGATTCATCGCTTGATCTCATACGTTGGATTTTGATCTGACGATCGCGATTAAATCGGATGTCCATCGGATGCGCGTAATCTGGACCGTTATAATTATTACGATCGACGGTCCGGATTAGTTCACTTAAGTGAATAAATAGTCACGTGGTGGACCTCGATTCCACGTGATCTACGCACGCTATTTGTCGCAATGTCGACCGAATGCACGAGATCACGCCACGCGTCTTGCACATAGGAAAACTAAGGGACTTTAGTCCCACATGGGAAAAACAAAGGAGAATATTCGGGTATATAAGATATGATGATTAAGAAGGAACTACTTTGTCTTCCAATAATCGGAAGACCCTATATACATTATAATAAAAATATATATAGTAAATATATATATTCAAGCCACGTGTCACCTCCGCGCCACGCAGGCATCCGCGCATGTCCACGTGGCAGAGCCACGTGGCCCCGAGTGCCACGTCGCATCCACGGGTGCACGCGTGAAAATGAACCCCTTTTTTTGCATTTATTTAATTATTTTAAACATTTAAAAATACAAAATAAATCTAAATAAATTCAGAAAAATTCCAAAAAAATTCCTAAAAATTGTAAAATTCATAACTTTCAAAATACAACTCCAAATTAATTCAAATTTGTTTTGTTGGATCATAAATTGAATAATATATCATTATAAAAAGTGAAATTATTACAATATTGGGAGAATAAATTATAATTAATTTAATACAATTATGTACTTTATAAAATAACTTTATAAAAATACATAAATGTTAATAAAGATATTTTCTCTTATATTTTCGTCATTAAAACATGTTTACGATATCACTTATAATTAGGATTAAAGATTTTAATGTTTAATTACTTATAATAATCCATAAATTAGTGTATTTTAAGATCATAACATAAATTAATACAAAATGATAGAAATATGCTTAAAATATGATAACATGCATATATTTGGAATAATTAATGCCTTTAATTGCATTAATAATTATATAATTAGATGCATAAATAGCATGTTATCAATTCTTCGTTCAGCTCTTCATGGCTGGATTTAGATATCTTCTTTGCTCTCATAATGGCACAAGGATAACATGTATAAGCTCGTTGATCTTGTGATCATTTTAGTGGCTTTGGTAGAAATGAGAATGGGCCATTTGGTGGACTTTCAGATTAAGTCTTCTTTTTCTCCCTTAACCGTGAAGATGGTCCTCAAATGGGAGGTAGCTATGGGTGGACTTTTGATAACATGCAATCTTAACATGATAAAACATGATTATTAATGCAAAATAAGGCATAAAACATTCCATTTATGTGCATGTTATCATACTTTGAGTGCATTTCTATCATTCCATTCAATTTTATGTTATAATATCAAAATGCGTTAATTTAGGGTTAATTATGATGAATTAAAGATTAAAGATTTTATAACCTATCTTTACTTAAGATTATAAGTGGTTTTTAAAGTTAAATAATAAGAGAAATCATTTTTATGAACATTCATTTAATTTTCTAAAGTTAAAATCTTTAAGAAATGAATGTATTTTGAAATAAGAATTAAATCTCTTGTTATTTAAATAATTTGACTTTTTAGAATGATAGATAATTAAATTTCAGATCAAATGAAAGAAATTTGGATTAATTTGGAGTTATATTTTGGAAGTTATGATTTTTATAATTTTTAGGGATTTTTTTCCAGATTTTTCCAATTTTATTTTCGATTTAATAGAATTTAAAACAATGAAAAAAAGGGGAAAAAGGGATTGTTTTTTGCGCGGGTCCCACGTGGGTGCGACGTGGCACACAAGGCCACGTGGCAGAGCCACGCAAGCCCACGCGACACAATATTTATACTTATCTTATATAGTTTATAATATATATAGGTCTCCCGATTATCGGGAGACAAATTTATTAACCCTCTTAATCGCCGCCCTTTATATACCCGATAGCTTCTGTTTATTTTTACCGTGTGGGACTATGTTCCACACATTTTCTTTTAATTGCAGGCCACGTGGATCAACGTCAGGCGTCGGATCGGCGGCCCCTTGGAAATCCGCGCGTCGATCGCGTGGACGTGAGGACCACCGATCAATCATCGCGCACGTGCCTTTTAAACGGAGTTATAACGGCCACGATTTCACGCGATCAAACGCATCTGAAGCGTTAGATCACGATCCAACGGACACGTTTTCACGCGTTTTATAACGCATATCGCGAAGATTAAATCCGAAGCGTCCATTCAAGATCAGAAGGCCGAAATCTAATCGTAACGGTTTGCTGTTACGCGTTCATCTGGACCATTGATGGAGCTTGAAATGCACCGATCAGACGGTTACGCCCAATTTGCCTATAAGACAATGTGTTCTTCGATTTTGTAAGACATTCTTGGATGATTTCGCTTAATCGACCCATCTAAACCCTTCAATCCTTAAATCTCTCACATCTAATCTCTTCTAGACTTGATTCCGCGTCCACGGAGTGATTAAAAGTGAGATTTCATCGATTGATCAAGGAGAATTTGTCTCTTGAACACCGATGTTCACGTTCGAATTCGCGAAATGAATAGCCATCGATCCGGCGATCAATTGGATCGATTCGATCTTTATCTCGGGTTAGAATACTTGTTTTCCCTCTAATCTATCTTCATGTATCATCAATTTGTAATTTTGGATCATAATTTAGCTTAATTTAGTCTTTAATTTTGGTTTTCAATCTTCCAATATTCAGAAATTTCATCTCACTTTGCCCTTTGATTTCTCCGCGATTACTAATCCAAATCGAGTGATTGTTGATTTCGTGGATACATCTTTGATTATATTTCTAAATCTACCATTTTCCCTAATTTCTCACCTCAATTCATCGTCCAATTTGATCAATTTCTAAAAGATCTCTCGAAAATACCTTAATTCCCTGTGGATTCGACCCTTACTTACCATTATATCCCTCAATTCGATTAATTTTCATCAAATTGGTAAGTTTGGAATTATTTTTGACACAAGGTCGTGTGAAATCAAGGACCTCGTGGTCTCGTCTCGTCAACTTTGTCCCTGATGAATTGTCATCATACTGCCTTCACTCACTTTGACTTGAAATATCACCGTAGATATTTACTTCCACATATATCTCTCCTATAATTCTATCTATAGGTGGTTTTCAAAGAAATAAGGGAACGTAATAACATAGATATTCCTACTGATTTTCCTTGAGATCAGTAATTATAATTATACAAGGTACCTATGATATAGTGGATATGGCTTGGATATTAAGGAACCTATACCAAGGTAAGGGTGGTTGACTTGGTCCATTAAAAAAATTCTAAGTATCTAAGGATAAGGATTTAATTTCTTTTGACCAAGTCAATCTTTGGATCAGTATATAATTGGAGGAGGAGGGAGGATAATTCCCTTAGGATATACACTCTCTTTCAATGTTTTAGAGAGGTTTTCTTCATTCATTTCATGAATGGATAATTTCTCAAACTTGTGAATAAGGAGGAGTATAGTATTTTGTTGCTGTTGAGAATGATTTCTCTTCCTTAGTTCATACCTAGGTTCACTTGGAACCATTGTGTTCATGTGTTGAGATAATTCTCCATCACAAGGTATAAGTAGAGTCTTAAATAATAGGCTTATTTCTGATGGGGGATGAATGGGGATTGCAACCAAGTAGTTTGGACTCAAGAAAATCCAACATATACTTAAGCTGGTTAAAACAAATGTCCTCAACCCATAAGAAAACTCAATACTTAGAAAATGTTTTGAGGTGCCCAAATCATAAATAATAAGGTACTAGTGCAAGTAAGCCATGATTTGAGCAATACTAGAGTTGTCACTCTTGGTGATGAGGATATCATCAACATAATGATAAAGATAAAACTTCCAACTGAGGTATTTTTCCAAAAACACTAAATATTATACCATGCAAATTGCTAATCCTTGAGCAAGAAGAAGCTAGATGAACTTGGAGAACCAAGCTTGAGGGCCTTGCTTTAAGCTGTAAATTGGACGACATACTGATGAAGATAAAATACTGATAACATGCACATTTAACTTGAATTTTTATCATATTTAACTAATATTCACTCTTATATTATGTAATTATGATTCATGTTATTAAATTTTTGATCTTTTGTAAGGTTAAATAATTGGAAATTAACCACTTTCCTTGATTTATTTTGACTTTAGTGGAGGATTAAAAGAATAAATTTTGAGAAGAGAATGATGGGATGAAGCAAAATAGAATTCTTAAGGGTTGATTTAATATTATTGTGGATTCATATTTTAGTGGCATGATATTAAAGATAAAGAAATTTGTGATCCAATGGAGAAAATTTGAGGTAAAAAGGAGTTATAGAAATGAAGTTATGAATTTCTGAATTTTATAGATTTTTTCTAGATTTTACTTTGATTTTTCAAGTATTTTCAGAATTTATTTCTTTAAAAAATCACAAAAAAGGTTTTATATTTGTGTGGGACCTGTGAAGCTGACGTGGCACGACGCGTACTTATGACGGAGCCACGTGGACGCATATGTGGCGCGAGGACTCAATTGGGCTAAGTGTGAGTGTGGGCCCATTAGTATAGAGGGCCTATGGACGGCAAAGGGGGGGGGGTCGTACTAAGCCCATGCGGGCGATGCAATGGCTAAAGGAGATTCTACCTTATATACCCACCAATTTCCCTTTATTTTCTCTATGTGTGACTATGTCGTTCTTTATTTTTGCAGGCAACGTGACAACGTGTGGTGCGTCAGATGGAACCGCGTAAATTGAGGCGTGTTAATCTGGTGGATCTCAGTCCATCAGATCGTCATCAAAGCACGTGCGTAATTTACAATCATCGATGCCATTAATGAAATCCGACGGTCGCAAGTTAATCGCACACTCCGTGAATCACGAAGCGACATGTGGCTTAATGTGGAGACTTCGATGAAGATCGATGGTGATAATCAAGGAAGAGTGTAATCCGTGTCGTGAGATCGTGGCCCACCCATCCAAAGCCCCTTCAGCAAATAAGATGGCGCGGATTTTTCATGTTAAAATTTTTATAAATCGATGTTCTTCTCTCTTTAAACTTAACTTTTGATTGAAACATGAAGAAATTAAACATTTTTGAAGCAAAATCTCAAGTTCTTCGTGATCCCCTTGCATTCTAGAATCAATTGCGATTATATTGAGGCAGGATTGATCACGAATCATTCGCCCCTTGAACGTCGAACGCACGTCGAAGAAGAAACCGGAGAAATACTCTTCAATCTAAGTGATTTGAAGCCCAATTTTCACGTCAATCAGGTTAGTAGTGTGATTCCTTCATAATCCTTGCAATTTATGTAGTTTAGATTAGATTTATATAGGTAATTAGAGTTTAGGAATAAAAAATTTCATCTTTTAGCCCAAATTTGATTGCGGATTTTTGCCGAATTTTGAACAAGGATTTCTCCTGGATATTAAGTCCACATCGTACGATTTTAGTTTCATTGGATTCATTGTTCCATCTGCTTTATGTGGATATCTGATTCGTAAAATTTCATCAACATTTGACCCTTCAATTTGATATTTGACCAGCTTATGTTCATTTTCAATCGGAATTTGGGCGTTGACTTTCGAGGGTAATTACTCTTAAAATATAAGGTAAAATTTGATCATTTTGGTTTCTTTAGAATCATCTGGCCATTGGCTTTCTATTCATATGTGAATTGAGAGATTTGGATATCATTTGATAATTTAATTTAATGATTTTGACCGAGATCTTCATTTCGGGATTTTTTCTGATTATTGATTTTCAATAAATCATAGTAAATCTAATTCTTCTCTAAAACTCACGAATTTTATATCAAAATTCTCTTTTTCTCTCTAGTTTCTAAAAATATAATTTTTGATATTTTTGTCCACCTTTTTCCCTTTTGATTTTATAGAAAGTCAACGCCTGGTCAAAGTCAATGCTTTGACTTGACTTTTGACTTTTCTTCTTCAAATATTTTCTAAAATTCTTAAAATATCTTCTCTCATATATTCATATTATTTTAGTTAATAATAAATCATTTTCCAATCTTAAAAACCCTTATTAGACCTAAGTTTGATGAAGTCAACTCTTTCGATAAAAAGTCAACTTGCTCTCGTGGTTCGACCCGATCTCATCAATGTACTAGATTGCTGATCTCATCAATTTTTACTCAGCGTGAGTTTGAAATTTTAAATTTTATTTGACCGTTGATCGTGTGTTTCAATGACAACACTAAATCGTTATCGTCACATACCTAGTGATAACATGCAATTTTTACTGATAATTACATGATAATTAATACAAATTAAGGCATAAAATATTCAATTCTTATACATGTTATGATACTTTGAGGGCATATCTATTATTCTATGCAATTTAAAGTTATAATATCAAAATGTATTATTTTAGGGATAATCATGTATAATTAAAGAATATATTTTAGAGTAAATTATTCTCATGGTTATTTGAGATTATAATTAAGTTTTGATTACAAATAATAAGAGAAAATAATTTTTTTAACTACACTCATTTATTTTTCTAGTATATTTTTGAGATAAAAAATGTATTCTTTTGTTATTTATTAAATTTGAATTTTTTGAATGATATATATTTAATTTTTTATCAAACAAAAAAGTTAGATTAAAAATGAGTTATATTTTTTAATTTTTAGGGATTTTTTCTAATTTTTTTGAATTTTTTTATATTAATTTTTTATTTTATTTTTACTTAAAAGAGTAAAATAATATTTTTATTTCACGCGTTGATGTGGCAGTTGACACGACGAAGTATCTTGCATGTTGCCATGAGGCTACGTTTGCACATGCCACGTGGCGTATGGATGCATGTGTGCAAATAATTAGTGGTTAAGCATCCTCTTTAGCTAACCCACTAAAGACCGCACCCCTTTCATACGCGTCGTTTCATGCTGATTTTCCAATGTGGGACTATGTTTTTATTTCTTTTATGTAGGTAACGTGATGCATTCAAGAGCGTGCGGTTGCATGAATTAATTGCGATCATCGATTTTCACTTGAAGGGATATACGGCGCACTTTGATTGGGAAATGATTCATGTTTTAATCTCAGCTGTTGTGGTGGGGAAACCTCAATAACAAGGGAAGCATTCAAGGAGACAGCAAAGCAATACAACTTAAGGAGAAATGCAAGGATTCAGAGTCATCCATATCAAGTAAACAACATCCTGATCTTGACAAAGAAATTCAAGAATCTATCATTGGAAGACTTGTATATATCAAAAGACTTTGAAGACATGAAGAGGAGCAAACCCATGAAGATGAGGTGCCACCCCTTAATCCTTGGAATCTTTAAAACACTTCCCTTGACTCGGCCAAACCCTACTCTTGACCTAAAACCTTTAATTTTGAGCCTTTGACCAAGTCAAACCACTTTCTTAAAATTTAGGAACCCCTTTGACGAAGTCAAATTATCTCCCTAAATTATAGGAACCACTTTTAGATTCCTAAATTTTAAGTTATTGTATCATAGATCTTTCTTTGACCAAGTCAACCTAAACCCATGATTTTAGGACAGATTACTATATCCAAATTACCCCTAAAATTTCCACTAATTAAAACACTCCAAATGGCACCCTCACATCTTGACAAGTGGCTTTTAAGGCATCCTTTCAAGAGGTTTGAAATTTCCCCTCAAAAGGTGGCACCCTTTGAAGAGACACACCCCTTCAAAGTTTGAACAATTCTCTCTCTTCCCCTATTTATGTGGATCTTGTGAAACTCTCGCTCATAATTGGAAATTTGAAAAATTTTGAAGTTTAATTGTTCCCCCATTCTTTCTCTCTCATCCTTCATCAATTCCCCCCCTCTCTATTATACTTCCTCTCCACACCACACTCCCTTCATTTCTCCATTCCCCCTTCTCATTCTTCTCCTCAATTAACAAAAGATAATGTCATAATGAAAACCCATAATATATAGGACTCAAGAAGGCCCCAAACATTGAAATGAAAAGGCCACACCTAAAAACAAGGATCCTAAAGCAACAAGGGTCGTCCATTATGAATGAGTGATGAACATGAATGTGAAGGAAAAATGGAAGCTATTAAACAATGTAACACAATTAGAGCCATTAAAGAGCATGCACGTGCTCTACAGATGCTAGATAAATGCATTTGTCATTGGATAAATAGAAGATGCGACTAGATGAGCAGCCATAATTAGAGGAGGAGGAGTCGACACGAAAATGAGACTTAGAATGTGTGGACGAATGCATGCATTGATGAAGATGGAGAGGAAGTGATCAAGAAAACTGCTGCAAGAGTAGTAGGGATAGATGACTAGAAGGGATTAATCATATGAGCCTATGTAGAGTCCTTTTTCAACATAATTTTTTAAGACCATAGAAGCATGCAAACAAGGAAAAAATATTAGGGAACCAACTTAGGGAAAAATGAGCCTATATGATAGCATCATTGGATGGCTAGAGTAGACAACTTGATAGGACGATGACAAACCAGCTAGGCAAGGCCAATAGGTGGGTGACGAATCGAGACTGTGAGATCGTTGAAAAAAGTGGTCAAGAGTCAAAATTAATACCAAACTCTCCAATTTTAGGAAATAAACATGAATTGAAGGGTATAGGGGTGAATAAGGGTCAAATCCACGGGGAATTAGGGTAATATCTGATGATCTCTTCACATTTGATCAAATCGGACGATGAAATGTGGATAGAAGTCATGCAATTTGATATTTTTGGAAAGAGGATTTGAAGACGAATCAACGGAATCAAAAATCACTGAATTTGGATCTGATTTCAAGGAGAAATCATCGAATGAGCATGAGAAGTTTCTGAAAAATAAAATTACGAAAAACCAAAATTGAAATTGAAATTGACTCAAATTATGATTTAAAAATAAAATCTAAAGCTAGAAGAAGATAGATTAGGATGAAACACGACCCCTAACCCATGATTGCGCTCGAATTGATCCAATTACTCGCCGGATCAAGACTTTTAATCCAAAATTCAGAAAACACGATCTTTGATGTTCAAGCGTCGATTTCTTCCTTGTCTCTCAATAAAATCTCACTCTCAAGCACTCCATGGATGCAAAAATGAGTCTAGAAGCAATGGGGAGCAAGAGATTCATGGGCTTTGGTGTCTAAACAGTTTGAGTTACGCGAATTGCCCTAGAATGCTTTACAATGTCGAAGAATATCTCAAATCATAGGGCAAATTGGGCGTAGCTGTCTAATCGCCATTTAATCTTTGATCAACGGCTCTGATGAAGCACTCGTATGTGAATCGTTACGATTAAGTTGTGGTTGTTGGATCGTAGATGGACTGTTGAGATGATGCCATGTCGCGCTTGTTATAAATAACACATCAAACGCTCGCCGTTGGATCTTGATCGAACGCTCACATGCGTTTCTGTCAGTTTTAATCTCAGCCATTATAACTCCTTTGATCAACGGCTGAGATTAAATGACTTAAAAATGATTCACCGATGAAGCAGATCACACCACGTACCCCGCGCCTTAAGTGAAGATCGACGATCGCGATTTAGTCGCGCGATCGGAGGCTCCACGTGCTGCCACGTCACCTCCCGCCTTGATCACTGATCGCGATGCGATCGGACACTCCAGATTGCACCACGTCACCTGCGCACTTATAGAAAATATGAAAAATCAATTTTTAATTCCAAAAATTCCTGAAAAATTCATTATAAATTGAGAAAAATTTGGAAAAAATATGAAAAATCTGAAAAGAAAATCCCTAAAAATTAGAAAATTCATAACCTTCAAAATATAACTCCAAATTAATCTTAATTTATTTCATTTGATCATAAATAAAATAATCTATTATTCTAAAAAATCAAATTTAATTAATAAAAAGAGATTTAATTTCTATTTAAAAAATACATTCATTTCTTTAAGATTTTAGAACTTTGAAAATTAAGTGAATGTATATAAAATGATTTCTCTCATTATTTAACTTTTAAAACTAATTATAAACTCATGTAAAGATGCGTTACATAATTATTTATCTGTAATTCATCATAATTAACCCTATATTAATGTATTTTGAGATTATAATGATAGATAAACACTCATAAATATGGTAACATGCATAGGAATGGAATCCTTTATGCCTTGATATGCATAAATAATCATGTATTATTTTGTCTATTTAGCATGTTGTCAGTGGGCAAAAGGGTTGATAATAGGTTGAAAAGATAGAGTAGATGAGATAGGGTTAGCGCCAATAAGTAGTCGATGTCAACTGGCCAAAAGGATTGGTGAATTGCCATTAGTGGGGCTGGCAAATGGAAGCAGCCTAGGTTAAGGCTGGTCATAGAGATCAAGAAAATTCTTAGTGGGCCTTGTCAAAGCCAATGGCGACGCGATCATGACAAGAGCAAAGGAACAACACAAGGGCCTCATGCGTGCCTAACTACTTGTAGATGATGATGCAAATTTTTTTAAGGAGGTGGGGTAACACATCTCATTTGCATGCAAAGAGTGGCATATTCTTTTTTCTATCTTTTTATAGCTTGTGCATGTAGAGGCTCTAAAGCAGACACCGCTAGTTGATGAGACAAGACAGCGAGGTTGGTGAGTACACGATGACTTGCGTCAGAACAATTCTAAACTCACCAATTTTAAGAAATAATCACGAATTAAGGAGTATAGTTGTGAATAAGGGTCGAATACATAAAGAATTAAGATATTTTCGAGAAACTTTTTGAAATTTGATCAAATCAGGGATTTCAATTTTTTTTGAAAGACAACTCAAAGACAAATCCACGAAACAAAAAATCACAGAATTTGGATCAAGATTCGCGGAGAAATCAATGAACGAATTAGGTAAAAATTTTAGAATGTTAGGAGAGCAAAAAATTGAAATTAACTTAATCTATGATTCAAAATTAAAATCTAATGTTATAGGAAGACAGATTATGAGGAAAACACAAACTCTAACCCAAGATAGTGCTCGAATTGATCCAATTGCTCACCGGATCAAAGGCTTTTCATTCCGCAAATTTGAAGACGATCGTCAGCATTCAAGAAGCGATTTTCCCCTCTTCTCTCAACGAAATCTCACTTTCAAACACTCCTTAGACATGGAAGAGTATTTAGAAGATGAAGAAGGCAAGAGATTCAAGGATTGAGATGTCTAAATAGTTTGATTAATCGAAACACCAAAAAATGCTTTACAACGTCGAAGAATATGTTAATTCATAGGGATATTTGGGCATAACTGTCGGATCGAGCTTTTAGTCTTCGATCATCGGCTCTGAAAAAACGCATATATACGAATCGTTACGTTTAAATTGCATTTTTGGGATCAAAGATGAATTAGAACATGCAATTACATGATTATTAATGCAAATTAAGGCATAAAACATTTCATTTTTATGCATGTTATCATACTTTGAGTGCATATATATCATTTTATACAAATTTAAGTTATAATCTCAAAATGCATTATTTTAGGGATAATTATGCATTGTTAAGAATATATTTTTAAAATATTTTATTCCCATCTATATTTGAGATTATAATTGCGTTTTAATGCTAAATAATAAGAGAAAATAATTTTTATATACTCATTTATTTTTCGAAGTTATAATTTTAAGAGAGATGAGTGTATTTTGAAATAGAAATTTATTCTATTGTTATTTATTAAATTAGACTTTTTAGAATGATAGATAATTTAATTTTTGATCCAATCAAATAAATTTAGATTAATTTAGAGTTATATTTTGAAATTTATGAATTTTCTAGTTGTGAGGGATTTTTTTGAATTTTTTTGAATATAAAATCGATTTATTTGATTTAAATTCAAAAAAATAAGAATTTTATTTTCATGCTGGTGACGTGGCAGAAAGTGGAGCGTTCGATCACGCGATTAAAATTGCGATCGCCAATCAAGGCAAGGGGTGACGTGGCAGCGCGTGGAGCGTCTAATCGCGCAATTAAGTCAGCAATCGTCGATCGTCACTTAAGGCACATTTCTGCTCATCGGAGAATTGTCTAAAAATAATTTAATCTCAACCGTTCATCAAGAGAGTTAAAACAGCTGAGATTAAAGTCGACAAAAATGCATCCGGAGTGTTTGATCAAGATCAGATGGATGTCATTTTGTGTGTTTCTTCTTCATGCGCGACGTGCCGGAATCTCGGTAGTCCATCTCCAATCTAATGACCATGACTTAACTGTAACGATTTGCACTGATGGGTTTCATCAAATTCGTTGATCGAAGATCAAACGCATCATCAGACGGTTACGCTCAAATTTTCTATAAATTGAGATGTTCTTTGACGTTGTAATGCATTCTTGGATTTTTTTGAGTAATCCGATTGTTTAGACACCTCCCTCCTTGAATCTCTTGCTTCCAATCGCTTCTAGAGTCATTTCCACATTGACAGAGTGGTTGGAAGCAAAATTTTGTCAATCGAATAGGGAGAATTTGCCTTTTGAACACCGATGATTGTCTTCGAAATCGGGGAATGAAAAGCCTTAAATTCGGCGATTAATTGGATCATTTTGATCGCGATCTCAGGTTAGATTATGTGTTTCCGCCTAATATTTTTTCCTATTGATAACATGCTATTTATACATGAATTTACATGATTATTAATGCAAATAAAGGCATTAATTACTCTAATTGTATGCATGTTATTATATTTTAAGTATATTTCTATCATTTTGCATAATTTCATGTTATGATCTAAAAATACATCAATTTATGGATTTTTATATATAATTAAACATTATAATTTATAATCCTATTTATATTTAAGATCATAAAAATGTTTTCATGATTAAATAATAAGAGAAATGATGTTTATTAGAATTCATGTATTTTTATAAAGTTATTTTAGAAAATACATGAATGTATTTATTTAATTAAAATTCATTCTCTTACTATTTTCATAATTTGAATTTTTATAACAATAGATTATTCAATTTCTGATCCAACAAAACAAATTTGAACTAATTTGGAGTTATATTTTGAAGGTTATGATTTTTATAATTTTTAGGATTTTTTAGGAATTTTTAGGAATTTTTCTGAATTTATTTAAGTGTATTTTCAATTTTTTAAAGTATTTAAATTAATAAAAAAATGCAAAAAGGGTTTAATTATCACGCGGGACCCGCGTGGATGTGACATGGCATGCAAGGCCACGTGGCAGAGCCACGCAGAGCCACACAAGCCCCTACATGGTGCAAAGGTGACACGTGTGCACATTTACATATTATATATATTATACATATGGTTATAGTACATAAAAGCATTCCGTATTCGGAACTGGCTAATCGTCATATGCATCTCACCTTAAAAACCTGACCGTTTCCTTTCTTTTTCTCTGTGTGGGACTATGTTCCCTTCTTTTCTTTTGATTGTAGGACATATGGCAAAGCGTGGAGCGTTGGATCAACAGCGCGTAAATTCTCGCGCGTGGATTGTGTGGAACGAGGTCCACTAGATCACCGATCAAAGCACGTGGCTTAATTGGGAGTTAAGAGAATCATCGCGACGGTCCATCTCACGAGTTATAATGGTCAAGATTCATTGTGATCGATGGACCTCTGATTCAATCCAGACCGCCAGATGAAGATCCGACGCATGCGATGAAATGACGCGACTCTGTACACGTTTGACGTGGATGCATCGTGATGCTCCATCTCCGATCAGACGATCACATTTTAAAAGCATTGTTTCGATCAAACGACACTTCATTGCGACCGTCGATCGCGATGAGCCGTTAGATCGAATGGTTATGCCTCTTTTCTCTTTAAATAGAACTGTTATTTGTGAACGGAAGACACCCTTGGAGTTTCGAGTGAAATTGAATTGTTTAGACACCACAATTCAAGAATCCATTGATTTAAATCTCTTCTTGATCCATTTCCGCATCAAAGGAGCATTTGAAATCGAAAATTGATCGAGAGATCGAGGAGAAATCACATCTTGAACTCCATCTTCGTCTTCGAAAGCACGGAATGAAAAACCATGCATCTGGCGATTAATTGGATCATTTCGAAGGCTAATTTGGGTTAGATTGCGTGTTTTCATCTTAATCTTTCATCATTTAGTGTTAATTTTACATTTGAATCGTTGATTAAGTTTAATTTTGTTTTAATGTTAGTTTTTAATCAATTTTGCGATAGAAATTTTTACCCATCTTCAAACTTCAATTGCTCCGCGAATTCTCATCCAAATCACTCAAATTTTGATTCCGTGGATTTGCAATTGAGTTATATTTCTTAATATAATAAAATGCCTAATTCTTAAACTCAATTCATTGTTTGATTTGATCGAATTTGAAAGATATCTCTCAAATTTTCCTTATTCTCCGTGGATTCAACCCTTATTTACCATTATACCCTTAAATTCGTTAATTAATGTTAAAATAGGTAATTTGGGACTTTGTTTTGACACAACATCATGTGTTATCAATGACCATACGATATCATTTCATCACCTATATCATTAATTTGTCATTTAGGATTGTAGATTTAGTGTTTGATTTCGTGATTTCTATCTTTTCGCATTCTAAAATTTTCCTCTAATTCGCTCGTCGATTTCTCCATGAATGTTGATCGAAATTGAGTGATTTTTGATTCCGTCAATTTCCTTAATTTCTCACCTCAATTCATCGTTTGATTTGATCGAATTTCAAAAGATCTCTCAAAATTCCTTTATTTCTCCGTGGATTCGACCCTTATTCACCACTATACTATTCAATTCATGACTTAATCATAAAATTGGTGAGTTTGGAATATTTTTGACATGAATCGGTGTGCAATTAAGGACCGCATCAATTCGTTCCGTCAATGAACTGCTGAGATTTTGCCACATCGGTTGTGAAGAAGAAACACATGAAATGCATGCCGTCTGATCTTCATCTGACGTTCTAGATGCATCCACGTGTCAATGGGGTCCACCGAACAGTTTTAATCTCAACATTTATAACTCCGTAGATGAACGACTGAGATTAAACCATTTTTAATGATTCATTGACGAATCACAGTGCACTGCGTACCCTCTCACTTAAGTGATGATTGTTGACCACGGTTAAATCGCGCGATCAAATGCTCCACATGACGCCACGTCACTTGTGTATAAAAACTAGAAAGATAGTCCCATGTGACGAAAATTCTGGCGATTGGTGGTGTGTAATTAATGAGATAGCAAAAGCCGTGAAAAGGGTGTTTATTCTCATTAATCACACGCCCTCACACACGCGCGCACATACGTGTGCGCATGCCCACATTGCTTTACACTTGGCATTCTCATATGCTGCCACATGGCATTGCAGTTTTGTCTGTGGCACGTTAGCTACTGATAACATGCAATCTTAACAAACAATTATATGATTATTAATATAAATTAAGGCATAAAAGATTCTATTTTTATACATGTTATCATACTTTGAGTGCATATCTATCATTTCATGCCATTTTTAGTTATAATATCAAAATACACTATTTTAGGCATAATTATGCATTTTCAAGAATATATTTTAAAGTAGATTGTTATCATCTATATTTGAGATTATAATTGGGTTTTAATATTAAATAATAATAGAAAATACTTTTTATATACTCATTTATTTTTTCTAAGTTTTAATATCTAGGAGAAATGAGTGTATTTTTAAAATAAATATTTATTCTCTTCTTATTAAATAATTTGACTGTTAAGAATGATAGATAATTTAATTTATGATCCAAAAAACAAATTTGGATTAAATTATAGTTGTATTTTGAAATGTATGAATTTTATAATTTTTAGGGATTTTTATGGAATTTTTATGAATTTTTAATGAATTTAATTGGATTGTTTTGAATTAAAATGAATAAAAAATAATTTTTTTATCGCGTTTTGATGTGGCAACTGATGTGACGTGGACGAAAATGATGGCGCCATGTGGTGACATATGAGACCGCCATGTGTCACACACGTGTATGTGTGTGCACGTGTGTGAGTGTGCGTGTGCATGTGTGTACACACGTTTGTGCGCTTGTGTGTGTGCACGTTTGTGCCTGTTTAGGCTTTTTTCTAAGTCCTTAATATCATATTACTTATATAGTCACTCATTCACCTAGATTTTTGTCATGTGGGGCTATATTTTTGTTTGAAAATGCGCAGGTGACATGGCATCGTGTGGAGTGTCTTATCGTGCGATTAAATTGTGATTGTTGATCATCACTTAAGGCGGGGGAGGGTACGTGGCACACTTCTACTCGTCGGTGACTCATTTTAAAAAAGATTTAATCTCAGTCGTTTATCGAAAGAGTTATGACAACTAAGATTAAAATCGATAAAAATGCATTCAAAACGTTAGATCAAGATTAGACAGATGGAGTTTCATGCATTTCTTCTACACGCGAGACGTGACAAAATCTTGGCGGTCCATCCCTGATTCAACGACCGTGAATTAACCGTAATGATTCAAAGCCTAGCATTTCATCTCAGCCGTTGATCAAGGATGGAACACCAAATCTGACAGTTACGCCCAAATTTGTCGTAAATTGAGATGTTCTTTGACGATGTAAATCATTCTTGGGTGTTTTCTTGTAATTGAACTGTCTAGACATCACCATCCTTGAATCTCTTGCTTTCAATCGCTTCTAGACTCATTTTCGCGTTGACGGAGTGGTTTAAAGTGAGATTTTGTGAAAAGACTAGGGAGAATTTGCCTCTTGAATGCCGATGATCATCTTCAAAATCACGAAATGAAAAGCCTTTGATCGACGATCATTTGGACCAGTTCGATCGCTATCTCGGGTTAGATTATGTGTTTTCCTCCAAATCTTTTGTCTTGTATCATTAGATTGTAATTTAGAATCGTAGATTAGAATAATTTTAGATTTAATTTTAGTTTTCCTAATTCAAAAATTAGGTGGTTTCAAAAATTTCTACCTAATTCAAAAATCGAGTGGTTTTTGATTGTGTGGATTCGTCTTTGTGTTCTCTTTGCAAATCTCAAAATCCCTAATTTCTCATCTCAATTCATCGTCCAATTTGATCGAATTTTAAAAGATATCTCAAAAATCTCTTGATTCTCTATGAATTCGACATGTATTCACCACTATGCTATTCAATTCGTGATTAATCTCTTAAATTGGTGAGTTTGGTATTAATTTTAACACAAATTTGGGAGTATTCAATGACCACACCAATTCATTTCGTTAGCTGCCACATCAACATGCGATAAAAATATGATTTTTATTCATTTTAATTCAGAATAAATATAATTAAATTCATAAAGAAATTAGAAATATTCCCAAAAAATCCCTAAAAATGAAAAAAATTCATAAATTTCAAAGTAATACTTCAAATTAATCCAAATTTATTTTGTTGGATCAGAAAATAAATTATCTATCATTTTAAAAATTTAAATTGAAGAAATAAAAAGAGAATAAAGTTTTATTTCAAAAATAGACTCATTTTGTTTAGAAAAAATTTAGAAAAATAAATGAGTATGTAAAAAGTATGTCCTCTTATTATTAAATATTAAAACCTAATTATAATCTCAAATATAAAATGGGGATAACGTAATCTTAAAATATTTCTCTTAATTTATCATAATTATACCTAAATTAGTGCAATTTGAGAGTATAATTTTATTTTCATAGAATGATAGAGAAACACTAAAAAAATATGATAACATGCAATCGAATAGCATTTTTTATGCCTTAATTTGCATTAATAATCATAGATTTTCATGTATAATTTGCATGTTATCACTAGTCAGAGCTAGCAGTAACAAGAGTTGGTGATGGCTGTGAAAAGGGGCTGACGAGGAAGGCAACACTACTCACAAAGGCTGTGCCAATAACAATTGCATCAATTGGGCATTAGGGTTGGTTGCCAGCAACGTCAGGTTGAAAAGGTGACCAGTGAAGAAAATACAGCCTCATAAACTATGATACCAAGAAGAAGAATAAGAAGAAGAAGAAGAAGAAGAAGAAGAGGCAATGAGAGAGGGAGAGAGGAGACCAAAGATCATGTTGGAACCTTGCACGATTGAGAGAGAGGGAGAGAGGAGAGAGATCTGTAAGAATGCCCCTAATAGGGGCATAATCAACTCACAAAAACATTCTTGAAATTTTTTGGGTTTTCCTTGATGTTATCTTATAATTGGAGCAATTTCTTTGGAACTCTCATTTATTTGGGTAATATCTCAATCAATATATCATCATATTTGTGAAGAATTGATAGATTGTTTTATATTTATTTCTTTATTTTCTTTCTCCTCATTTATGATTCCTCGAGCTTCTCTTGTCAATTACTCGATTTGAGTTCGACTTGCATGGTTTTGATTCCTTGGAAAGGCCTTTGAACTATATTTCTAGATATAATATGAAAATTCTAAACCACTTTTATGATCCAATTTGATCGAATTTTTTCAAGTGTGAAAGATTGTTTGAGTTGAAAATATAAGTATTTGTGGATTGAACCTGATTTCATAATTATACCTAATTAATCATCAATTGAAAATGTTTAAGAATTTTTTTGGCCCATAATCACATGTGTTAATTTATCACATGATTTTGGTATGTCATATATCTTGGTGAAGATATATACGAGCTGGTCTGATGAAGTCATGGGCACTATAGTGATGACTATTTGTATCATCATGACATGAACTTAGTGGCAATTGATCTGATGTCAAACATAGCTTGAAAGATGTGTGTAGTTTGTAGAGACCTCTGATGTGGTGGTGAAATATCAGCTTCCCAAGAAGAAGAATGTAATGGAGAAGAAGGTGGGAACACTATCAGGGCTATGAGTGGTAGCGAAGGTGAATCCCTCAACACACTCTTATGAAGAAGAAAGTATCAATAAAATACAAGAAAAATTGTTCACAAGAAACCCTAAGCCTATTTATAGGCTTGGGAAGAGAGAAAGAATAATATGAAGAAAATTTAAGGAATTAGGAAATAAAATTGATAATAAATCCCAATAGTTTCCAATTCCAGAGCTCAAACCCTATTTTGGCAAAGACAATGAGGCATGATTCGATGAATATTTTCCTCCTCTAGGTGTGGTGTCAAGGAGTTGATGGTGGCATCGACTCCTCTGATGGTGGGTGATAACATGCAAAAGAGAGCAAGTAAATATGCTCATCTTTGCCATAATATAGTTAAAAAAAGTCAAAATCATTTCTATTTTTCACATGTTATCATATGATTATGCTAAAATGAATATCCTTTAGATAAATGAAGTAAAAGTGTTTTGAGAGGTGAATTACAGCAATTAAATATGGTTTTAATTTTTTTAAAATTGTTGTTTTCCTTAAATGAATGACCTCTCTTTAAATTGCTGTAATTTATTTTTAAGAAGTTTTTGATTTTAACTAAAGCCCTTAATGGGCTCGTTAGATCTGATGGGATTTAGTAGCATTGTGGGCAGGATTTGCATGCAGAAATTGTCGACCAATACAGAATGAAAGCACAATGTTGGGTGTAAAGCGACATATACAGAGAATCCAGTCAATGAGAAGTGTTTGGTGCTTTTCACAGTAATGAAGTGCTGCCAATAAGATGAGATTATGACTAACGACTAATGGAAATTAAGACAAAGCACGGAAAGGGTGCAAGGCAGCGAACATCAACATCCTAACTGATTCACATACCTTCTAAAGTGCAAACCAGTTAGGTTAAATAGAGAGAATGAGGAAGGAGGCGATGTTCTCGATTTCCCGTCCAAGAAGAAGCTTGGCCTGGAGGACACAACAGGAGATAGAGACCAAGATTGGTCCGAGAGGCTTTCGAAGTGAAGATCGTACTCATTCCATGCAGTTCAGTGTTATTTCAAAAACTCGAAGTATAGTTAAGAGTTACTTTCTGCCTTAGTTCTTTTCGGAATAGTCATGTTGATTCATTTAGTTTATATTCGTGATCTACATTAATTTTCTACTATTTTCAGGATTAATATCTTCTTATTTTAGAAGGATTCATAGAATTTAATTACAGCATACTTTTCATAGTGAATGTGTTCGTTTTTCATTGTCTTTTATTTTATGTGAATTAGCTCTTAATTAACATGAAATTAGGATTTATTAAGAGAAATATGTTTGATGATCTTTTCATAATTTGTTCCTCTATTTAACTCTAAGTCAGTCAATATCGGTAAGAGAAGTTCCATCCGTACGCAGTAGATTTAGTTGGATTTAGATGAGATTTTTTTAGAAAATATCTCAAAACATTGAATGATTAGATATAAATTTTTCTTAGTATTTTTTATTTCTGTTTAGATCAAAGAGAGTTTGTAAGAGCAGATACAATGAATGTAGTTAAGTAATATTAGCATAATCAATTCCTTAGGGACCTAGTCTACCTAGGAAGAATAAAAAAAACTAAAGACACAACAGTAGGATAAAGTACAAATTAGAGGACTAAAGACAAAAATAGTGAGAAAAAGAGATGACGCATTAAAGGAATAAGATTGATATGAGTAGTTATAATTAGAGAAAGATTCTTATAAAAATAAAATAAAAGATATACAATATTCTTTCTAATTCAATCCCTTTTAGATATCCGCTTTAAGATTTAGCAAAAATCAAAAGCCACAGAGTAGTATAACTGATTTTAGGTATTCTAAAAGAATAATGAAAAAAGAAAATAAGGATTAATATTGCCTCCCTTGGATTCGACCCCTTACTGAGCTATATTTTGGAAAGTTAAGAGATTAAGGGAAAAGATTTATTATAAATCACATTGCATAAGCCCAATAAAACCATTACAATGACATGAGATTCACATCTTTATTTGGACTTATCAGTGGGGCTAAGGTGCTTGTCTCACCATGATCTCAATATGCTTCAATTTTGAATCTCCTTTGTCACGAGCCTACTAGGAGATGGAATAAGCATCAATATAAATATGAATATGTTGCTTGGACATGAGCCATTTTACTTGTCCCACTTCATGTGTATGGTTGGATCCAAGGCCCCTGATGGGACTCAATATTCACAAACATGCAACAAAAGAGAAAATCGAATGGAACATGAGGAAAAAAAAATGATTACATCACCTTGCATGTAATGGGATTTGCAGCCCCTTTTCATTCATGGAACGCAATGACGAAGTCGCAGATATGCCCCTCTTGTAACACTGTCCATGGAGTTACCATCTCAATGTTTTTTTTTCATCTGCAAGTGATCAAAAGTGATAGCGAACATAGTTTTGATCTATAGAGATCTCCACATCACCATCCTCATAGGGATTTAAGGTAGAGAGGAAAAGACAAGGGTGGCTCTAGGGAAGAGGCTTGCACAGTTTCCCCTTCAACCCTACACCTTAAGGTGTCCATATACAATCAGTGATTTTTCCATAAAAACCCAAAATGATATTTACCTCATCATCCAATGGCCCTTTCTTTATGACCCTATAGGCCCAAGGACATATTCGATTGATAACTTTATAGGACAAATAACTTCTCATTATCAATTATATTACTTAATGCATTATAGACAAATAACTAATTAGTCAAAGATCAATGTCACCTAATCAATTGGTTGAATCTTTGACACATAAGATGTGGAGCTAAACTTCATGTCCTAGAAGGTAATGGGTTTATGCTACCCACCCATGACAACTGTGTATTAGCAATTACCATATACATATAACCCTTCATCATCTTTTTGTTCCTTAAATGATTTGGGAGATAGTTGTTTCCAATGCCGATAGAAAACATTAGAAAACTCATTTTCCCAAATTTCACTTTATGCCTTGGAGAAGGCCTTGAGTGCACTGTTCTCCAGAGTTTATCTCCTCTTAGTGTTGAGGATAGATGATCTCATTTTCACTATAAAATCATCTTCATGGACTTCATTTTGTATATGAGATTTGATGATTTAGAGTCTCGCCGCTAGAAACTCATTGTTCAAAGTTAACATACTACCATTCACCCCCAGGATGCCTTTTGTTTCTTAGGTATAAAGACCAATTATACAACTATGACATGAATCAACTGAGTTGACAATTTGGTACAATATTATGCATTGATTTATATGGGTTGAAACAATGAACTATACCTTAAAAAATCACCTTGTGCCTTGCCTTAATATCTCCACACAAATGTTCTTTGTGGCAAGACACATCATCCCTCCAATAAGTGCTAGAAGGAATTGGGGAAACGAAAACATGCTGAAGTTGTGATTTATACATCTACCACTAATATGGATTCTCCAACTATGTCTTCCACCCTTTCTGCTCCAATGACTTTTATCCACAAGGAGCATGAAGCATGGAATTGGGATGACCATGGCAAGAGAAAAAATTTGGCTGAATTTAATCAAATTAGAAGATAAAATAGATGAGAAAATGGGATGAAGAAAATTTAGAAAGAGGAAGAATAAAAGAATGCAAATAATCAAAATTAATGTCAATATGAGTTGAAACAAAGGAGATATCAATTAAAGAACATTGAAATCTTAAGAGATACAATCTCAGAAAAAAAATCTATGACAACATGGTAAAATCTACTCCTTCTAATATAACCCTAAATAAATCTTTAATACATGGAGACAAATCCTCCTAGGCTGAACGGACTTTCAAGATAATCCTGTCTTGCTGAATTGAAAACTGTAATTTATGATTCTTTGACAATGTCTTTCAAAATTAAAGTGTTGGAATATCCTTATGGAAAAGACTCCTACAAATCCAGAGGCAAAAAGAATGTGATCCTACTTTGCTAGATCAACAATTCAAATTGAGAAGTTTTCTACAACTGCTATCAGCTTTCAAGTAGTGAAATTGCCATGAATTTCAAGGTGATCAATGATAATTCACATTAATCTTGCACAAAATTATGAAAGAAAATTCAAAAATCATCATTTTCTTAAAGGGAATTTATGGCTATGAAAAGGCCTCAAGGGTTCAAGCACAGGAAAAAGGGGAGAAGAGGACCCCTTTTATTAGGTTTTTAAGCTAGAAACAACCTGCAATTTATTAGTTTCAAGTGCAAATGGTTAGATTGATTGTTTAATGTGTGTGGGCTGAAGTGCGCTGTGTCCCTTGAAAGCAAGAGAAAAACCCCACAAAATTTATGAGAAAAACATCAGATTAGCCTCTAGCCATTTGGTAGTGCATTTATGGGCTGTTGATAAGCCATAATTGTGCCGTGCTGCTCTAAGAGACCATTTGATAAAGATAAATCATTGGGAGTATCCTAGACCATCCCAGCAGTGCATCAATTGCCGGACTGCCCAAAATGATGCCACATGTCCCAATTGATGAAGAGGAATATCAAGCATCATCCTTGCCTTCAGATCAGTATTCCTAGGAGCACCTCACATGAGATAATGCCATATATCATGCTAGTTAGGAAAAAGAACTGCCATATGCATCTACCACTATATGGTCTTTGATGGAGAGCTTAGATAGTATTTTAGGAGATCGATACTTTTTTTATGCCACTAAGAAATGGGATGCAACCATGAATCCCTCAGAAACCAACGGCCTACTATAACTCTCTTGATCTGGCTCACACGTTGTAGCCACATCATGTGCAAGGAATAGACATAGGCATAGTTCCACATAGAGAAAATATTCTTCTTTGGATAAATAATTTCATCTTCTATATTTGTATGCCATTTAATTCCAAAATTATAAATGGAATCACAATGTTTTTTTCCAAAATTATCACTAGATTGCCTTGAAAAATTAACATTATACATTGCATCTGGATCAAAATATCTTCAATCTCCTCTTTATGCTTCAAAATTAAACGTTTGAAATCTAAAATTCCAAATTGTTTATAAATTAGGTTAACAAACAAGTTATTTGATCTCTAAATTATTTGAAATTCATTATTTGCAAAAAAAAATTAGCCTAAAAAAGTGCATTTGAAGAATTTGACTAAAATGATGTGAGATTTATAAAAATAGAAGAAAAACATGATACCATGCATCATAATGACATGAATTATGGATTAAAAATCACCAAAGAACTAAAAATTTCACATATAAAATGCATATGGTTAATTTACCTCATTTATTGTAGTAGGGTACACACCCCATCCACCGTGGGAGGACATGTCCCCAATTGCCACCTCATCACTAGAGCACAATACTACAACCTGGGCCCCACTTTGATGCCTTTGCCAATCTGATGTGTGGAACCCAAATTTCTCCTAATTTTAAGAGGCATTAGGCCTGACCTTTCATTTCCCATTTTCTTTCCATTTTCAATGTTTTCATTTTTCTTCTTTTTTGTATTTCTTTTGATGTTATTTTTTCTCTACTTACTAGTATATATACAATCCTAAGGACACTTGTAAACATGTGGTAAGTATTCTTCAAGATATCTCGCAAAATATTTTGAATTAAATCCAAGAAATCGAAGAGAGAACTTAGAGAGAAAATAAAAAAACAAGGAGAGAGAAAATAGCAAGAAAGTTCAATTTCAACTATAACTTTAATAAAGTTGATTCAACATCTTTAGGATGATAGATTATAGCAAACCACACCAAATAACCCTCAAATAACCCAAACTTACAGTGAAATTGTTTCAATTATTCCTCAAATTGAAGGAAGCCCAAATTATAAGTTTTACATAGATTAAAGTGCTTATCCTCTAAATCCATCTCCAAATATTGATCTTTTGGGCTCAATGTAAGTAGAAAATCATAGAGATACCAATAAAAAAAGGGATTCAAGAGCCAACCCATAAAAGGCTCAAGTTCTTAATTTTCCAAGAATAAAGACTATCAAGATTGTATTTAAGGAGTTCAAATAGCTGAATATTGTACTTGTCTGATCATCTTGAGACACGATTGGTAGGGGCAATTGAAACACATTTGAAGAAGAAAATTACTAGCTAAATTTTTTCATCAGACCTCCATCCATTCGACATGATGAAATGTATCATGTTAATGAAAGATATTGGCTATGGATTCATGTAAATGAAAATTGGACCACATGCCATGCTGCCTTGCATTAAAGCCATGGGCATGGTGGCCCACGTCTTTTGGCTGATAAATTTGATGCTTCCATTACCCTCATGACCTCCTTAATTGAAGATCAACTCTCCCAATTGAATCGTATGATCTGAAAATCACTATTGGGCCAAGTGTACCTATAAGGACATAGTCCTACATGTTAATATTTGAGAGTTTTTTGGTCTCTAAATAGATGTCAATTCAAACCATTTTACAATTGGGCCATAATATATAATATTAAAAACTAATATTTCCGTATACTTAGGCACCATGTATGCATCACGTGGTGCCACTATTTTTTGAGGTGTGTCATCACGTGTGAGTGCTGCCATGTTACGTCCACCATATCAGATGATCTATGTGGAACCCATGTTATCGATTTTAACCCTGAAATAAATGCCAAAATTTCAGAAAAGTCATATAAAATTAGGAAAAACTTAAAAAATTATATCTTTCAAAATATAACGCATTTTTCAATGATATTTTTGATATTAATTTCTTTATTTGATTTCCTAAATTATTATCCATTTATAAACTAAAAAAAATGAAATAAAGGTGAACATAATTCTTTGACTTTGTTGATTTAAAAATCAACCATAATCAAAACTAAATATATAATCATTAATTGCCATTTTTCTTATGCATTCTTTGCTTAGTTGAGTCCACCTAAATCTGCAATCATGAGAAAATAAATTTATTAGATTAAAGGTTTTTGACCCAATGTACTAGGTAAAACATACCGAATCTTAAATTAACATGAAAATCATGGAAGATGAGAACTGATATAGCATAATATGCATAAAAATAAACAAATTGCGATAACATGCATTAAAATGACATAGTTTGCATATGTAATGGGATAATTGAGCATATATTTGTAAGCACTAATGCATGTTAACACTGATGAAATGATTTTGTGCGGTTATTCAATACACACAATATCGTGTCAAAACAAATTCCAAACTCACCAAATTAAAGATTAAATCACTAATTAAAGAGTATAGTGGTGACCAAGGGTCGAATCCACAAAGAAATAAGAGAAATTTTTGCGATATATTTGAAATTTGATCAAATTAGACAATGAATTGAGGTGAAAAATTAGGGATTTTAGTGTATTAAGAAATATAACTCCAATACAAATCCACGGAATCAAAAATAACCGAATTTGGATTAGAATTTGCAGAGAAATCGAGAAAGAAATTCAATTACGAAAAGTGATAAAAATCGAAATTAAAACTAAAGTTAAACTAATCAACGATTCAAAACGTAAATCTAATGCTAAAGGAAGATAGATTAAAATTAAAACATGCAATCTAAACCAAAGTCGCGCTCAAAATGGTCCAATTAATCGCCAGATTTAAGGCTTTTCATTCCGTGATTTCGAAAATGAAGTTCAGCGTTCAAGATGTGATTTCTTCCAATTCTTGATTTCAAACACTCCTCGGATGCAGAAATGAGTCTAGAAGAAGTATAAATCGAATGATTCTCATATTGTGGTGTCTAAACATTTTGATTTGCTCAAAAATCCAAGAACAAGTTTTTTCGTTGAAGAACATTTCAATTTTATAGGCAAATTTGGGCCTAACCGTTGGATGCCTCAATCCAATTTGATCAACGGCTCAGAGTGAACGTCATTTGGCGAATCGACGTCTTTAAGTCGTGTCCGTCTGATCTACGATGAAGTGTTTAGATTTCACCACGTCACACATGAAGAAGAGGCGTCATTTGAAGTTGACCATTTGATCTTCATCGAGCGATCGCGATGAGTCTACGTGTCCATCGGGCACATTTAATCTCAACTGTTATAACTCCCTAGATAAACGACTAAGACTAAATTTCTTTAAATCGAATCATCGCCTAATCAGCTGTTGTGACGTACCATTGCGAGTAAGCGATTAAACTACGCGATCGGACGTCTCTCATTGCGCCACATCACCTATAACTAAAAAAAAAAGTCCCACATGGAATAAATTATGAGATTTAATCTCAAATATATGATATGAGATGTTAATGGGTTTGTGTAAAGTCCTTAATGGATGCTTAACCCACTAATCACTCTCACATGCGCACACATGTGCACACACGTTCACACGTGCATACGTGTCATGCACATACGATGCCATGTGGCGTGTACACGTGTCGCCACTTGGCGACGCTCCGCCAGATCAGCACACAATCAAATAAAATATTATTTATTTATTTTTTCTTTGAAAAATCAAACATAGGTTTAAATAAATTCAAAAAAAATCTAGAAAATTCCTAAAAATAGGAAAATGCATAACATTCTAAATACAACTCCAAATTAATCCAAATTTATTTTTTTGGATTAGAACTTGAATTATCTATCATTATACAAAGTCAAAATATTAAAATAACAAGAGAATTTATTTTAATTTAAAAAATACACTCATTCCTCTTAGAAAATAAATTTAGAAAAATACATGAGTGTAAATAAAATATTTTCTCTTATCCTTAAATCATGAAAATATAATGATGATTTCAAATATAAATGGGAATAAAATTATAGTATGAGAATTATGCATAATTATCCCCAAAATGCTATGTTTTTATATCATAACCTAAAATTACATAAAATGATAGAAATACACTTAAAATATGATAAGATGCATACGAATAGAATATTTGATACCTTAATTTGCATTAATAATAATGTAAGTTCATTTAAAATTTGCATGTTATCAAACGCTCACTACCTTTGGCTTACGTCCATGTGCTATACATCGCACTATTATGAAAATGACCACTTCTAGGGGCATTGTGCCTCTTCTCACTTATGTTGAGGAGATTTTTGGATGTAGTGTTTTCTAGTTCTAGTATTGATTTCAGTATTTTATGAGAACATAGTCATATAACTTATATGTTTTAGGTTTTTGAGAGTTGGATAAGCCCTCAAAACTTTTCAAAACATCGAGAAAAATGAAAGGCTAACATTGATAAGGATAAAGCATTAAGAACTAATGATCCAATTGATGAACTCGATTTTAGGTTATTTTTAATCATTGTTTGGAATCAACTTCATTAAAAAATAATTATATTTCCTCATTAAGTTTATTGATTTAGGTCAAACCTTCAAGGAGCCTAGGTAATGAGATTAGAATCTTCTAGGAAGGCATGATACCTATATATGGAAGATGATCTAGAACGAAATTTGAAAAGTATGGAAGATAGGGGTGATAAAATAAGATATTGATGTGATTCTAAATATATTTATATCTATTCATATTTAATATTTTATGACGAATGACAAGGAGAGTTTAATAAAAATGATAGAATTAGTTGTAAAAAGAATATTTGAAATGATAAATTAATGATAAATTATTCGATAATTTTTTAAAATGGTAAAAAGAATTAGTGGGTTGTTTACAAAAAATTAAGTTTTGTCCAACCTCACTAAAATAATGAGTTTGACTTAACTTTAACTTTCCTAATAATTTTTTATCACCCTAAAACATAGGATGATCCATCTATCACATGCAAACTTGAGCGATTAATTTTTATCATGATAATAGGGTTGACTTGGATTTAGAAGTTGATGGAGAGTTGTCTCTTCTTCTCTCTCATCATTATTTGAATCCATCCATTCCTATTTCAATACATGTGTCCTTGTATCCCCACATGACTTATAGAAAGATTTGAGAATGTAACCACTTGATTTCTAAGAGTCAAGTAGAGTTAGTCTCAAAATATGGCCAAAATATATATAAGATCATGTATTATGGAACAAAATCATTTCTATGTCATATTTAGACGTTTTGGAGAGAATATACTCATATTAGAGTCTTATTCATTGCCTAAACATCATAAATGAATACAACTCATCTTTTAGAGTTATTGATGGATATTATGTGGCCTATAAGCAAATCACACTTTCATGTATCTTGTTTATGTTCATTGAAATGAAATTCATTCATTGTCATTCTTGTGTGATGTTTGCAATGAAGTCTATGAGCATGTGCAATGACTATATGAATTATGATGAGATCATAATATAGTGATCATTAGTCTTTAAACATATGTTCTATATATTCCTATTCGTGGGATATTCGAGAAGGACATCGAATTATCCGGAAAGAATAGCACTATCTAATCCATCTCATATGATGAGTATGGCCGATCCTATAGCCATCGGTGTAGAGACACTAAGGATAGATAGTGGGTGCTCTTTGGAGAAAGAGTTCACTGAATTGATCCGTATGAATCCCTGAATGGTATTATACCTAACTGTCAATCAGGTTGATTCATGTCATGATTGTGTATTTGGTCCTTTGACTTGAGACACCAAAGACATCTTGTGGATGGATGATCGTGTTTTGATTATGACTTACGAATCCCTTGCCACGGGATATCTAAAACGACATATATTGGATACGACATGAAGTCCACGAAGATGATTGTGTGGTCAAGATGGGATCGTCCACCCTCGATATTTGAGGATATTGACTCAAAGGAATGAGATGCGATGAAATCCTTAGCCAAGGTAGTAGAAATATCGAAGAAGGAGTTCTCGATGATTTCTACACGCATCAGTACTAACTTGAGTGACCGATTAGGGTTTGACAGTTAACCATACCCTAAGTCATTCATGAGTCTAATGTGGATGAAGGATTATACATACATGATAATCAATGACGGGAAGGTTCCATAAGTGAGTTCTTACATACTCCATATCTCCTAGAGTACGTGGTGTAGCTTGGCACCCAACGGGCTAGCAACTCAACCTATCGATTGGGTTAAATCGATCCTTGATTAATTAATCTATATGTGGATATGGATAATTAATTAAGGTTAACCAATAAGGTGTTATTTGGTCTATATAGTTATTAACTAGTGAGATATATGGACCTAGAGGGTCACACACATAAGGTTTATGGATGATGGTGGATATAGACATAATTATGAGGGTTTTTATGAAAAAACCTCATTCCAAATGTGATGCAGGACGCGGTGGTGAAAACCCTCGTGCCTGATCAATGGGACAGAGGTTGACCGGAGATAGCCGCTCAAAACCTAACCTATGGGTAGGCGAATCCTAGACCCTAGGTATGAGACCTAACCTAAACCTAAGTACAGGCAGGCGTGCCGATCAGCGGGGTCGACTCCGAGTGACCCAGGGAAACTCGCGATGATGGATAGGGTGAGATCATCTCGGTCCATGTCCGGAGGCGTGGAAGTCGCTCGTCGTGGGGTAGCTCGAAGGCTGCAGCCCACGCCCGATGCCAGACCTGATGTACGCAACAGAAATCTCGAACCTATAATCGTACTATTTAATCTACGTCGTCCGACGGCGGTGGAGACGAGTAAAGGAAACGCTTCGAAAAGTAATTAACTTTAAAATGAGGGGTCGAAGCTAACCTGCAGGGCGCGAGCCCGGTTGGT
>CM044108.1:2176630-2202800 GCA_024174645.1 Lemna minuta | reverse complement strand
CGGCGGCGGCACGGAGGCGTGCGGCAGCGGCGACGACGGTTGGACTCCTTCCCCGGCCTTCCTTGAGTAGCCACTTGAGAGGGAGAGCGCTCCTTTCTTTCTTTAAATGACGGCTAGGGTTTGTGGGGGGGGGTCCCTTCCCCTCTTATAGAGCCCATAATGGGCCGAGAGGGGAAAGGGCCCACTTGAGGCCCACAACCCACACCTAACATACTCATAGAAAGAAATAAGGTTCACAAAGAAGGATGGGCTTCACAAATGGGATCCCGAAAAGGGAAGAACCCACCCGGAAGCCTAAAAGGGAGAGAAGAAATAAACGAGGACCCGCTTAAACACGTGCGGGTCAAAAGTTCATAATGAAGAAATAAAGAAAAGCGGATAGATCCGCGCGCGCAAAAGGGCTCCTCCGGCGCCGTGGTATCGTGTCTTGGTGGCGACGGGGGTCGTATGCCACCAATCCTCCCGGGGTCGGAAGAACTCGACTCCGTTGAGTTGGCAAGAGAAGACGGCAGGGGCTCCAATGAACTGATCGTAGTCGCTCTAGGTCCACCTCCGAGATGTATACATCATCCTCCGATGGTCGGCCTGGCCAGTGCACAAAGAATCTCCACGAAACTCCGTCCCCTGAGAAGTCAATTACCTCCCAAAAAATCTCCTCGACTCGCTCGTGCCGATCGGGTGGTAACGCGGGGAAAGTGGACTTCCAAGCAACTCTCTCTCAAAGAATGAGCCGGTAGGTGAAGGCTTAACGTCAGATGAAAGAGGTAGAGCTGGGTGCGACGTCAGATCCATCACATGGAACGTGGAGCTATTCCCCCACGAAGGAGGGATGTCGATGACATAGGCAATCCCGCCTATCCGTCCTGACCTTGCCCCGTTTTCCCCCCCCATCAACACTTCCGCTCGCGACCCCTCCACACGCCGAATTTCCGCTTCTCCCTCATCCCGATTTCACCTGCACACATCAATTCGGTGAAGTTTCGTCATCTGGCGGAAAATCCCCACCTCTTCCTACACCTCACGATCTTGCCCCTCCCCGAGAACCTGCCCTTCTTCCCCGTCTCCCCGTTCTCACAAATTTCCGGTTGTACTCCAAAAATTCCCTTCCCTCTCCCATTGCCCGGCGGATTCAACCTCGCAACCTGCCGAGGTCCTAACCGCCGCCCCAATGTTCGCGAATTCACTTCTTACTCTCTCTCCCCTTCACGAAACTGCCCCAACCTTCCCCTCCAACCGAATTCCTGTCGCCGCGAACGCCAAATTCGAAACTCGGATTCCTCTCTCCGTTCGTGGAATTTGAGCGCCACTCACCCCCTTATTTCCCTCCCCGTCCCAGCCGAATTCATCTGTGTGCTCAGCGAATTCCTACCCTGCCACTGCCGACATTCCTATTCCCGCGTTTGTGGAAGTCAATTTGTCACTCCCGAAATTTTTAGCTGACGCCAACCCTTTGCACCAACGCCTCAGAAATTTCCAGCCACTCGCCCAGGAAGAAACCCCCGTTCGATCGTGATCTCGCCTAGCCGCCTCCCAAACCGTGTCCGCGTGAATTCACCCAGCGAAGCACGTACCTGTGCTTGACCATTCTATCGCGCCAGCGTACGCGATGGGCTTCCCCTCGCGTGTGTTACCACCTCCTTGCTCGTGAATTTTCCGAAGTCGTCGGCCGCAGTCTCACGCCCAGAGATTCTCCACCGAGCCCAGTCAACCCCGTACCGTTGACCTGCCAACCTGCCACACTTGTACCTGGTCCCAACTGCCCCGTGACCAGCTCCTCGACGCACCCGCGCCGTTCCATGCAAAGGTCCCACGCACGCACTCTACATCGCTCGTGCGCCTCAGTCGTCCTGTACCGCACTTGCGCTGACCCGGGGCCCGCGTCCGTGACAGTGCCCACGCCCAGGCCTGCGCGCGCGCCCATTGCCTTCTACCGCGCTTTGGAATCGCGCCTGTTCCCGCTACCCGCGCCCGCGCCCCTCTCCACGCCACCCTATGACCTCCGGCCGCTGTGTTCCAGTTCGCGCGTCCCGCCCATTTTCCCGACGTCGCTGACTCTGCCCATCCTCTGCGGACTGTTTGTGCCGTGTACGAACGACTCTCCTGGACACCACGACCCACCGGGCACCCCGCCCCGCAGGTTAGCTTCAACGCCTCTTTCAAAGTTAATTACTTTTCGAAGCGTTTCCTTTACTCGTCTCCACCGCCGTCGGACGACGTAGGTAGGGTAGTACGACTATAGGTTCGAGACTTCTCACGCGTACGTCAGGTCTGACACTGAGCGTGAGCTGCAGCCTCTCCGCTACCCCACGACGAGCGACTTCTACGCCTCCGGACGTAGATCGAGAGGGTCTCACCCTAACCATCATCGCGAGTTTCCCCGGGTCACCCTGAATTGACTCCGCTGATCGGCACACCTGCCTGTACTTATGTTTAGGCTAGAGATCATACTTAGGGTGTAGGACTCGCCTACCCGTAGGTTAGGTTTGTTAGGCTATCCTTAGTCATCCTTAGAGTCATTGATCAGGCATGAGGGTTTTCACAACCCCGTCCTGCATCAAATTGGTATCAGAGCTATTTGGCGTTTTCGGCGCCTCCGTCATTTGCAATGCCTCCGTTTTCGGTGCCTTCGACCGCTTCTGCCGCTTCCGGCCGGTACTGGCGCCTCCGTCGGCTACCTCCGCCTCCGATCGCTACCGGCCTTCCGGTGCCTCCGGCCACGTCATGCCGCTTTCCGACGCCTCCGGCTGCTTCGGCTTCTACCGGCCTACCTACGAAGACTACGGCCGCAGAACGAGCCCGCCACCGCAATCCTGCGGTAGAAGGGAGCGGCTAAGGCTTCCCTGACCCCCCCGTCGCGCGTAGCGTTCCGTGTGAACCGATCCAGTTGGACCGGCCGGACCGCCCACCAGCGCGTAAGTTGTCCGAGCCAGCCCTCTGTCTTCCCCACCGGGTCCGCATGAACCGGTTCCCTCCAACCGGCCGGACCGCCCCATCAACGGGCAAGGTGCCAAGGCAAGGCCCCCCCGTCTTCCGAACCGGTCCGCGTGAACCGGTCCAGTCCGACCGGCCGGACCGCCCAAGCAGCGGGAGACAGGCCAGGGCCAGCCCTGCAAAAAGGCCCGAACGGCCCGCTCGTCTCGTAGCTCGCGCCCGCCGCCTGCGTCTGCCCACCAGCAAGCCACAGGTGGCCCCGCCGACAGCGGCATCGACTGCTTCGCAGCACGCGCCTGCCGCTTGTCAGCCTCCCGGCCAACCGCAGCGAGCCACGTCACCAGCTGCATCGAAGCCGCCAACCTTGAGGCCGGCGTCAGTCCGCCGGCCAATCACAACCGGCCACGTCGCCAGCAGTAGTAAAGCCGCCCACCTCGCAGCAAGCGCCCGCCGCCTGCGACAGTCCTCAGGCCACTCACAGCTGGCCACGTCACCCAGCGGCATCGAAGCCGCCGACCTCGCGGCCCACGCCGCGTGCGACAGTCCTCAGGCCACTCACAGTTGGCCACGTCACCAGCGGCATCAAAGGCCGCCTCGTAGGACGCGCCCGCCACCGACGTCAGCCCTCAGGCCAACCACAGGTGGCCACGCCACCAGCAGCATCAAAGCTGCCCACCTTGCGGCCCGCGCCTGCCGCCTGCGTCAGCCCTCTGGCCAACCACAGCCTGCCACGTCGCCCAGCGACACTGAAGCCGACGAGCTCGCGGCCCGTGCCCGCCGCCTGCGTCAGCCCACGTCACCAGTAGTAGTTTAGCCACCGCCTCGTAGCACGCGCCCGACGCATGCGTCAGCCCACGTGGCCGCGTCATCATAGAAGTAAAAGCCTTGCCTCGCAGCACGGGCCCGCCGGTTGGGACAGTCCTCAGCCCAATCACAGCTGGCAACGTCCCAGCGGCAGGCCAATCACAACTGACCACAACATCGAAGCCCGACCTCGCGGCCCGCGCCCGCCGCCTGCATCAGGCCTCTGGCCAACGACAGCAGGCCACGTCTCCAGCGGCAGTAAACCCGCCCGCCTCGCAGCACGCGCCCGCCACCTGCGTCAGCCCACGTGGCTACATCATCAGTAGAAGTAAAGCCCCCGCCTCGCAGCACGCGCCTACCGCCTACGTCAGCATCAGGCCAACCATAGGTGGCCACGTCGCCCAGCGGCACAGATGCCGCCCACCTCGCGGCCCGTGCCCGCCGCCCGCATCAGCCCACGTCGCAATAGGAGTAAAGTGTCTGGCTCGCGGCCCACGCCCGCCGTCTTCGTCAGGCCTCTGGCCAACCACATGCGGCCACGTCACCAATAGAAATCAAGCCGCCGCCTTGCGGCTCGCGCCCGCCGCCTGCGTCAGCGCACCGGCCAACCGAAGTCAGCCACGTCGCCCTTAGGTGACTGCATGACGGGCGGCTCGCGATAGCCATCTCGCTGCCCGCGCCGTCGGCTGGCAGAGTCCCCCCGGACGAATTCCGGCCCGCCACCTGGCACGCCAGGACTACCATCGTCAGGTGCTTCGCGGCCCGCGCTGCCGCCTGAGAGCGCTGCGGTTATTGGCGGCCCACCACGTGGCGCCCCTGGGCCCACCGCTGCACAGCCCTTGCGGGCCCATTTTGGGCCAAACAGGCCCCAGTTAATTGGGCCGCGCCAGCTAACGCCCGCCGGCCCACGTCCCCTCGCGAGCCTCTGTTGGTCCACTTCACCGGCCCAAGCCGGCCCCTGACCTTCCTCAGCGGGCTTCTGCAAGCTCAGGTCCTCCCATGGAGCTCCTGGTTCCGACTGGTTCCGGATTCCTCGTTGGATCACGTGGTCCCTTTTCGTTCATCAACTCGACGGAGTCGAGTTTTCCCAACCTCGGGAGAATGATGCGGGACCATTTAGCTATTAGGCCCTAATTAGGATTAGTGGGCCATTTAGGTATGTTTTGTAATTGGCCCATGTGGGTCATATTTTTGGCCCGTTAAGGCCCCCCCCCTTCCCTCTCCTATATAAGGAGAAACGAATTCCTCGAGAGAGGGACGACGATGAATTGAGAAATTGAAAGGTTTTTAGAGTGTTAGATAGTTGGTATCAGAGACAGATTTTAGTTTAGGTTTTCGATGCTCTCCCTCGGCGGTGCCGCCGGCTCTCCGCCGTCTCCGTCGAGGGAGGGGTTTGGTTCCATTGATGCGGTGCTGCATCACTTTCTCCACATGAGACGCATGAATGACTTAGGGTATGGTTAACAGTCAAACCCTAATTAGATACCCAAGTCAGTATTAATATGTGGAGGAAATCATCGGGAACTCTTTTGATATTTCCACTAGCTTGGACAAGGATTTCATCGCATCTTATTCCTCAAGTCAATCTCCTCAGACACCAAGGGTTGATGATCCTATCTTGACTACATCATCATCTTTAAGGACTTCATGTTGTATCTAATATGACGTTTTGGATAGGGAATTTTATGTCATAATCAAAATACGGTCATCCATCTATAAGATATCTTTAGTGTCTCAAGTGAAAGGACCACATAAACAACTATAACATGAATCAACTTAATTGCCAATTAGGTGTAATACCATTAAGGGATTTATACAGAGCAATTTAGTGAACTCTTTTTCTATAGAGAACCCTCTATCTATCCTAGTGTTCTCCATAGTGATGGCTAGAAGATGAGCTATACTCATCATATGAGTTAGATCAGGTAGTGCCATTCTTTGTGGATAATTTGACGTCCTTCTCGAATATCCCATGCATAATAATGTTTAGAACACATGCTTAAAGACGATTGATCACTTTATTTTGATTTTGTCATAATTCACTTAGTCATTGCATATGTTTATGGACTTCATTATAAACATCACACAAAAATGACAATAAATAAATTTTAATTTAATAAAACATAGGAAAGTGATTGGCTTATAGGCCACATAATATCCATCAAATTAAATATTCTATATGGTGATATAGATAATTAATAAGTTTTACTTATAAGACATTATTAGCTCTATAGAGTTATTAATTAGTGAGATATATGGAAGTCGATTGTTGATAATGTGTCATTGATGCATTTATTTTCATCATTATAAATTGGTTTTAACACATAATTCTTATTAATATAATGTATTTTGTCATGTTTTTATGACATTTTTGTATTCATCATTTCATTCTACTCATATGCTCAACTTGCATCTATTTGGTGATAATTTGATTAAAAAAAGTCCTATCATGCATCATTCTTTTCAATTACTTCAACTATGAGACTAACTGCATTTGACTCTGTCAAAGTCAAGTGGTTGAATTCTCACATTTTCTATAAGTTGTATGGAGGTAGGGACATTGGTATTTACATAACAAATCATAGATATGAATGACAATAAGAGGGAAGAGGAAACAACTCTCCACCAAATTGGAAAACCAAGCGAACCATATTTTTATGAAACAAGTAGTAAATGAGGTTTTGATTTCAGTAAAGGGATCATTATAAGGTTTTTAGGATGATCCAAAATTGATTTAGAGTAAATATTGGGTCAATCATCTTACTTTAAGGAGGTTGGACCAAACTTAATTTTCATAAAATGAGACCTTAATTTTTCTCATGATTTTAGATATTTTTGGATTAAAAGATAGACGATTAAATTCTCGATCCAATGGATAAAATTTCATGGAAAAAGCTATATTTTGTGAGATATTCAATTTATAAGTTTAAAAATTTTTCTAGAATTTTCCTGAATTTTGTAAGAAGTTTTTCTTATTTTTGAGGATTTTTACAAAAATACCCCTTTGATTTTTGAATTATAAATTTATTGAAAAGCTCCTCCGCACTTATAAATACTGACACACCTTTTTTTGGTGGAATAAGATGGTGCCACATGGCACGCTCTTATTGCACGATCTCAATCAAGGACTAAGATTTCTCTAAATTAAAGTAATGATATCTCATGATCCAAATGGATTTTTGATCTGAAATTTTAGGGCAAGATTCATCTTTTAGCCCTCTATCCATCCATATGGATTGAAGAATCTAGTTGGAAAAAAACTCATTTTTATATTTGGACTCTTTTACCCCTCTTTACACTCAAACCTTAGGAACCCACCTATAAAAGCCTTCATTTTCTCTCTCCTTGCATTTTTTGGCTCTCTCTTGGCATGAGGCTATCATAAGGAAAGGGAGAGGAGGTCAAGGCCCAAGGAGAAGAATTTTTTGATGCTCAATTTGTAGTGGATAAGGGAGTAAGCAAGGATCATGCTCGGAGTAGATCGAGCATCAGCCAGCCTAGGACGTGCACTTCAAGGGAAATGTGGAAAGATCTAGATTGAATTTTGGATTAAATTTAGTAGACATGTGTTTTTCTTTTTCTCTTTTGTTGTAGTAGCTTTGACATCATTTCTATTTGCAATGCTACCGCCATCTATTCTTCTCATCTTTCCATCATATTATCTCCATTTTCATCTGTATTAATCTAACTATCTCATCTCTTTTCTAATTTCTATCTTAATTCTAAAAGAAACTCATAATTATCGCTCAGACTTACCTCCACATGCTCCATTTCAACTCACACATCTTCCTCTTCCTTCATCTTTATTTTGTGCACATAACCTCATTACTTTAGCTCTTTGTGGATTCGACCCTTTCTGACACTATACTAAGTAAGGAACTATATTTTATTGCATGAAATCGATGCACAACAATGACAAAAAAACAGACACGATTGAGATCATCAATAGTGCTACACATAAGGCCTATGGATGTTGGAAGATATAGAAATAATTATGAGGGCTTTTCTAAAAAAATCACATACTAGATATCTATAAATATAGGGGGAATGACCCAACTCAAGGTTCTCATGGAAGCCTTGTGGAAGCTCTCTTTTTTATTCTTTTTATCTCTTGGTGAAGAGCATTTAAGAGGAGATCCAATCATTCATTGATTATATGAATACCATTAGAGGCTAGAGAATTGAACAACTTAGAGAACTCCTACAGTGAAACTTTTAAGTATCGATTCTTATAAATAATAAATGATAGAATCATTAGTTCTTGATGCCTTGGCATTTCAAGTTTTGATTCAAGGTATTCTTTTGCATTTGATATTTTGATCAAAATTTGGAAAGCCTATCAAGCATTATACTCGATCAATGAGGAGCCACAATGCCATCTAGATTATTATTTTTAGATGAGAAACCACTAGCACGTCTTAATATTAGAATTAGTAGGACAAGGTACTAGGTCCCATGTACCATGATGCATGAGGGCATGATACTCTAAATCCACAATTTCTCTCCACTCAAGCACTTGAAGAGGTTCATGGTACCTTTTGTGCAATGACTCGAAAGACATGACTAGGGCAAAGGTATGGTAGCTGGGATGAAGGCAAACATAGGAGACAGAGTGGCTTATGAGATATTGGGTAGAAGAATGCGTACCCTTATTCAATACAATGGGAAGGTGGAGATAATTAGGTGGATCATTAGGTGAGGTGGTAGTTGGTGAGGGTATAATGGAGATGGACATTGAAGAGGAATTTGATAATTGGGGTAGAGACATTAGTTAGGGGCATTGATAACAGGCAAATTTAGGCTTTCATATCCAACGTTTTATGCATTTATTCCTATAATATGATCATAAATGCATATTATCATGGTCTCAAATAATTAAATTGATGACCTTTATGTTTGAAAGGATGTTCTTTTTATTTATTTATAGTTTGATAACATTTTATGGGAATTTTATGACATCAATTTATCAAGAAAATTACTAGTAAAAGCCATAAATTCAATTTTTTATTTCCATTTAAAATACATTTATAAACATGCAATATATTATGAATGCATGTTATCATGGTTTTAAGTGATTAATTTATTTCTAAGATGGAGTAGAGATGTTTTTAAGATTTTTTGAGACTTTCTAGAAATTTTAGAAGTTAAAATTGATTTTTAAATGAACTTATAAATCCAAAAATGTTTTTTTACATAAATTTTCTTTTTGTAGAAGATGCATTTATGTGATTGTGGTGCAATCAAAGACATCGGTAAGAGAGAGAGAGAGAGAGAGTAAGTCTCTCTCTCTTGCTCTTGCGCACGCAGGGATAGCAAATTTCTTCTATCACCTCTTTTTCCATTTTTGCCTCTCCTTCTTCCTTTGTTGCCACCTTTTCTTCTTTCCTTCTCTCCATATCTCTGTTGCTCACTATTCTCTTCTCCCTCTTCTTCTCTCTTGCACGTGCGGTGGAGAAATATCCTCTCTACTACCGCAGCTCAACTTACTTCTTCTTTTTCTCCTCTCTCTCCCTATCTTTCTCTCTTCCTCTATTTCTCTTATCTCTCTCCTCATGCTGCTGTAGCTTCATCACAAGAGAGAGGGGATTATTTCCTCTTTCTCGCAGTCCCCTTCTCTTTTGGCCATTTCCCTCTCTTCTTTAGCTACCATTTAGGTGAGAATTATTTTTTTCACTAATTTTTACAACAAAAATCAAGAATTATGGTCCACTAAATTGAGAATGGTGAAGAAGTACAAACCCCAATAGAATCTGGTTGGAGAGTATGCATTGACTATTGGAAGCTTAATCATGTTACTAAGAAAGACTATAGTTTTTATCAAACTCTCAAAAAGCTTTTCAGAAATTTCTTCAATAGTATTTATGGTTATTCATGATAAAGTCAAATAGAAATCCATTAACAGGATCAAGAGAAAACCACTTTTACTTGTCCCATTAGGTCATTCGATTTAAATAGAATGCATTTTCGTTATATAATGTGTGAATTACTTTTCTAAGTGACATGAATGCTATGTGTTTAATTTTAGTGTATGATTGATTAATTTATGTTTGAATAACTTGGCAAAGGTTTTTTAAGATTTGTGTGGAGAATTAGTACTCCATTGGGAAAAATCCTATTTCATAGTGGAGGAGGGATTAGTCTAGAGACATCACATAAACAATAGTGGGTTAGAGGTGGACAAGACAAAGATTGAAGTGATAAAGAACCTACCTCTTCCTACCACTATCAATCAACTTATAGAATTCCTCTAGAATTTGGCTTCTATTGGAGATTCATCAAAGATTTGGTCATGATCTCCAAACCTTTGATCCATTTAATTTCTAAAGATATTGATTTTTTAAGAGAAAAATTAAAAAAAAATTTGTTCTTGAAAATCAAAGAAGCTTTTATTAATTCTCATATTTACAAGCTCCTTATTGGAATATTCCCTTGGAACTAATCTGTGAGGCCTCAAGTTTTACTGTAGGAGACAATTTGGGTCAGAGGATCGACAAGAAGTCAGTTGCTATCTACTATGCTAGAAAGACCTTAGGTGAGGCCCAAGCTAACTATTTATGGTTGAAAAGGATTTCTAGCTATTATCTTGTTTTTTAGAAATTTTTTTTATACTTTTTAGGTAGTAAGATCATTATAGTTATCAACCATAAGACCTCAAAATATTTTCTCAAAAAAAGGAAACAAAACGTAGACTTATGAGGTGGATTCAATTGATGCAAGAGTTTGATTTAGAGATTAAAGATAGGCATGGGGTAGAGAATGTTGTAGTTGATCATCTTTTTTTATTATCTACTTGTTTTTCTATTCCTCTCTTAGATGTTTTTATATATGAGCTTATCTTTGAAATTAGAATCAGCTCCATAATGTGGTTTGCACATATAGAAAATTATCTTGTGATGGGTTTGCACAAAAGGATAGAAAGAAGTTTTGTAAAGATATCTGGGCTGAAATTGTCTCATCAGGGGGTAGACCATGTTTGTAGAAGATATGTACCTAATGAGGAACAATGAAGTATATTAGATCTTTGTCATTCTTCTTTTTGAGATGGGCACTATAATTGTAGAATAATGACATTTCAAGGATTAAAATATGGTTTATTTTCTCCTACATCGTTTAAAGATGCTTTTGGGTATTTTTCTAGTTGTTTGAAATGCCAAGAGGTTATGAACTTGAAGATGAAGGATAGCATGCTACTCAATCCGATTATTGAGGTAGAAATTTTTTATTTATGGCGCATTGTTTTAATGGGTCCATTTATGATGTTTGACGGATATGAATACATTTTTATGGCTATAGATTATGTGTCTAGATGGGTGGAAGCAATCCTTAGGAGAAGTAATGATCATAAAAATAATCCTTGAGTTCATTCAACAAACCATCTTCTCTATATTTGGTGTCCTACGACAATTATTAGTTATGGGGGAATGATAGCATGCAAATTATACATGAACATATATAATTATTAATGCAGATAAAGGCATAAAACATTCTATTCTAATGCATGTTATCCTTTTATGAAAAAGAAGTTATAATCTAAAAAATGTATTAATTTAGGGTTAATTATAATAAAATAAGAGAAATATTTTTAAGATTAGATTATCCCCATTTTTATTTGAGATTATAATTAGGTTTTAATTTTAAATAACAAGAGAAAACACTTTTTATACACTCAATTATTTTTCTAAGTTTTAAATTCTAAAATAAATAAGTGTATTTTTTAAATAAAAATTTATTCTCTTACTATTTACTAAATTTGACTTTTTAAAATGATAGATAATTTAATTTCTGATCTAATGAAAAAAATTTTGGATTAATTTAAATTTGTATTTTAAAAGATATAAATTTTATGAGTTTAAGGGATTTTTATGGATTTTTTCTGAATTTTTTTATGAATTTAATTCGATTTATTTTAAATTAAAATGAATAAAAAATATTTTTATATCGCGTGATGATTGGGCATTTGTTGTGGCACAGATGAAAAAGGGGGGCATCGCCATGTGGCGGCGTATGGACACGCCACATGACGACGCGTATGTGTTTGAGTGTTTGTGTGCGTGTGTATGTGTGCGCACATGTGCACGCGTGTGATTAGAGAGATTAAGCACCCTTTTAAGGATACGCTAACTCTCGAATCATGCATATCTTATATACACGTTGAATTGGGTGATTTTTCTCCATGTGGGACTATGTTTTTGTTTTAATATGCGCAGGTGACATGGTGTCACATGGAGTGTCCGATTCAGGCGTTCAATTAAATCTGTCGATCATCACTTAAGTCGAGAGGTACTTGGCAGAATCAGATTGGATGACAATTCATATTCTTAAACATTAAATCTCAGCCATTCATCAAAGGAGTTATAGCGGTTGAGATTAAAACTGTCCAAAACACATCTAGAGTGTTAGATCAAGATCAGATGGCAGGCGTTCTGGCGTTACTTCTTCACGTGCAACATGGTGAGATCTCAACGCTCCATTCTGAATCATACATATGCAACTTAGTTGTAACGATTCAAAGCCTGGTGTTTCATCTCAACCGTTGATCGAAAGATTTAAAGTGCGATCCTACGGTTACACCCAATTTGTCTTATAAATTGAGATGTTCTATGACGATGTAAAGTGTTCTTGGGTTTTTCGAGTAATTGAATTGTTTAGAAACCAAAATCCTTGAATCTCTTGCTTCCCTTTGCTTCTAGATCAATTTACACATCCAAGGAGCGTTTGAAAGTAATTGGATCAATTCAAGCGCTATCTTGGGTTCAAAATTATGTTTTTATAATCTTTCTTCCTATAACATTAGATTTCAGTTTCAAATTGAAAATTTATTCCATTTCAATTTTAATTCGGTTTTCTCGCTCTTCATGATCCGAATTTTCCTCTAAACTTTGCTCGCTGATTTCTCCGCGAATCTTGATCCAAATTATGTGAGTTTTGATTCCGTGGATTCATCTTCGAGTCCTCTTTCTAAATCTATCAACTTACCTAATTTCTCACCACATTTCATAGTCCGATTTTATCAAATTTCAAAGACCACAGAAAAAATCCCTTAATTCTCTATGGATTCAACCCTTATTCACCACTATACTATCTAGTTCATGTTTATTTCATTAAATTGGCAAAGTTTGGTAATATTTTGATGTGTTTCCGTGTGTTTTCAACGACCTCACGGTCTCGTTTTGTCAAGGAACACTCTTTAATAACCATCAATTTCATTCCCTTTAATAAACATGGATTTCATCAATGGGTTAAAACCCTATAGGGTAATGGACAAATAAAAGTATCCAATAAGGAAATTAAAAACCTAATGAAGAAAATCATTAAGTTGGACAAGAAATATTGATTGAGTAGACTTGATGATGCTTGGTGGGTTTTATAGGATAGCATATAAAACACCCTTTGGGATGTTGATATGTGTAAAATATGTTCACATATCAAAAAATATACTTAAGTCTATGAAAAGATGAGGTGAGGTTTAATCGTCATGGAGGGAGGTTGAAAAGATCAAAATCAAGGTTTAACTTTGTGTTTTGATTCAGAATATGGAAGAGATTGGAAGAAGAAGCTAGAAGAATGAGAACCAATCGGTAATCCAATTAAGAATTTCTAAAACTTAAAAAATTGAGGATGTTGATCACCGGAGAAAACGATGATTATGGATGGAAAATTTAGGGATTGTAATTAAAGAATTACGTTCCTAGATCAAAAGAAAACATTCAAATATATGAAATTGCAATCTAGAAGTCATTCTAGCAATGCTCTCACATCAATCATTTTTTTGAGAGCTTGTACTTCTCTCCTCGACTTTGTGCTGCATCCAACATGAGGAATGATAGAAAAGGAAAGAAACAGGCTAGAAATGATGTTCAATACATGAAAGATGATCCATTAGCTCTATCTTCCCTTCAGCATGCCAATTCTAGAAGTGTGTCGGGTATTATCAAGAATCTTAGTTTTTTGAATACTTTCTTTTGATCAACTATGAAATAATGAAACTTCCCCCAAAAGTTCAGCTTCAAATTCCAAAATGATCATGAGACATCATGATTTCAATTTGGAGCATTTCTAGAAGTTAGGTTGATTTAAATGAGGCTAGTATCATTGTTGACCTTTTGATTTACCTTGATCAATATTGCAATGGCTTGGATTGCACCACATGTCAAGCTTCTAATTTTTATGCCTCTAAAAGAAATTTGGGATCAACCCTAGTCATTTGATTGATCTTCATTAAAGTCAATTCCATGTGTCGCTTTGCAATTCGTTGGGATAAAGGGGTCAAATGAAAATCATCTTAATCATTAATCGTGTGGGCTGCCATCACACCCTCTAGGATGCTCAATGTGATGCACATAAGTTGGTTGCCCAGAAAAGGACAAAATCTATGGTCAATCTGATCCCATGGATGAGTCCACAATAGCATATTGCTCTGACTAGCAGCACCAATTGAAGCATCTAGGTCTTTCCACGTGTCCTTGCAAAAGAAATATAATTGGTCCCATATTGAAAAAAGTCAACTTTAATAACATCTATAAGAGAAAATTTGATAAATCGGGTTTGAATGGCTTTTTACAAATATAATGATGATTGATCCTTAAATATTCTCATTTTTTAAGCCATGCAAGCACACCATGTGGCACAATATGGTCATACCATGTGTGCACGCTGCCACTTTGGCCTGTCATGTTAGTTGCAAAGTGTAAAATCGATTTTTGGTTTTCAGGCATTAGATAATCTTATAAAATAGATAGAATTCTATAAAAATCTCTAGAATTCAAATGCTTATATATTTTTATCCAAACTGACTTTTTTTTTGAAATTGTTGCCATTGGAATCCTTGTCATGTCCTCTTTCTTTGCATATCACTATTATCCACAATTAGAAGAAACGAAGTGAAAAAATTGCATTTAACCCACTTCATCTTCTTCTCTTCTTTTTCCATTTCATTAGTTGCTTAAGCCCTAAAAAATGAGAACTCACAAAAAATGGATTAGTAACACTCTTCTGACCTTAATAAAGGTTAAAGACCACTTATGCATTAATTAACCCTAAATTGATGCATAATGAGTCTATGAGCAAAAATGATGCAATGAAAGAAAAAATTCATTAAATATGAAGTCATACATTATCATGATATGGATTATGACTTATAAAATGCTAAATAATCATGCATTGCATGTAAAAAATACATATTATCTTTTTTCATGTATTGCATGCTAAATATGATGTCACCATCAACAAAAAGGAGAGTTAATTGTCCCTTGCCTTTCGTTGTTGAAAATGAGGCAGAGATTGCAGTTGTCTTGCTTGTGTGCTCCTATTGATGGTGATGAGAGAGAATAAATCACTGCCTCCTCCTCTTGATGGTGATGAGGGATTGAAAACTGCCCTCACCCTTATGGTGCTGATGATTAATGGGGGAGGAAAAGTTGCCCCCCTCTTGCTACCCTTGTAGCTGGGCTTGTGGCTGGCCCAACCTAGCTAGCTCTACTACTTGCGTTTAGTGCCATTGCATGTGACGGAACGAAATCATGCGGTCGTTGAATACACACGATGTTGTGTCAAAATAAAGTCCAAACTTACCAATTTAAAGATTAATTCACGAATTGAAGGGTATAATGGTAAATAAGGGTCGAATCCACGGAGAATTAGGGAAATTTTTTAGATATCTTTGAAATTCGATCAAATCAGATGACGAATTGTGTTTAGAAATTAAGCAATTTAGTATATTAAGAAAGATAACTCAATTCCGAAATCCACAGATTCAAAAATCGAGTGATTTTGATTAGAATTTGCGGAGTAATCGAAGTTTGAAATTGAGATGAAAATTCGATTGCAAAATTGATTTAAAACCAAAATTAAACTGAAATTAAACCTAATCTACGATTCAAAATGTAAATCTAATGCTAAATGATGAAATATTAAGATGAAAACACACAATCTAACTCAAAGTCGTGCTCCAAATGATCCAATTAATCGCCGGATTCATGGCTATTCATTTCACGATTTTGAAGACGAAAATTGGCATTCAAGATGTGATTTCTCCTTACTCCCTCGATCAAATTCTGATTTCAAACACTCTTCGGACACAGAAACGTATTAAGAAGCTAAAGAAATTAAAAGGCTCTCAGATTGTGGTCTCTAGATAGTTCGATTTGCTCGAAAATCCAAGAATGCCTCTTTGTCACGAAGAACATTCTAATTTATAGAAGGAATTGGGCATAACCGTCAGATGCAATGGTTCATCGCGATCAACGGCTGAGATGACACGTCGTTAGGTGAATCGATGCGATTAAGTCGCGTCTGTTCAATCTTCAATGGAGCGTCCGGATGCGTCCACGTCGCGTGTAAAGGAGATAGCGTCGCTTCGATTCGTCCGTTGGATCTTCATCGGACGATTGCGATAAGTCAAGGGGTCTATCGATCGCAATTAATCGTGACCGTTATAACTCCCTTGATGGATTGCCGGGATTAAACTTCATTTAATCGAATCGATGCCTCCTAAGATGCTGCCACATACCCCTTGAGTAAGTGACATCCGACGCACGTGATTAAATCACGCGATCGGAGGTCTCACGTATCGCCACGTCACCTGAAATCAAACACATGTACACATAATCCCTCACGGAATAAATTTAAAGGCTTTATCAGGTATATAAAATATGCCGACTTAAACAGTTAGCTTAAATCCGATTACGGATGCTCCTAACCCATTTATAAATTCCGCGCATGTGAAACGCACCCACATGCGTGTCACGCACTCACGTCACGCACACATGCACACACGCGTGTCCATGTGTCACACATACACACGTTTGCGCGTCGCCACGTTGCTTTTGCTCTGCCAAGTCAGCGTGCAATAATTATAAACCCTTTTTTATTCTTTTTAACTATTTTAAAATCGAAAATACAATTAAATAAATTCAGAAAAATTCCCAAAAATTGGAAAAATCATAACTTTCAAAATACAACTCTAAATTAATTTCAATTTTTTTTGTTGGATCAGAAATTGAATTATCTATCATTATAAAAAGTCAAAATATTAAAATAACAAGAGAATGAATTTGAATTAAATAATTACATTCATGTATCTTCTAAAATAACTTTAGAAAAATACATGAATATAAATAAAGATCGTTTCTCTTATACTTTAATCATTAAAAGATAGTTATGATCTCAAATATAATTAGGATTAAAATCATAATGTTTAATTATGCATAATTATTCATAAAATGATGTATTTTTAGATCATAACATGAAATTATGTAAAATGATAGAAATATACTTAAAATATGATAATATGCATACAAATGTAATAATTAATACCTTTATTTGCATTAATAATCATGTAAATTTATGTATAAAATGCATGTTATCAGCATGCCCTTCTTGCGGCCCATATGCCTTCACACTCCTATGCAAGGGGGGGGGATGATTGCAATCGTTAGCCTACACACTTGCTTATGGCATAAGTATCCACACACGTACCAGTGCCCTTTAGCACACTGGCTAGCACCTTCAACATACTATCGGGTTCTGATGTTGATAAACTTTTAAAATTTCGATCAAAACATCGAATGCAGTGGAAAACATTGAATCGAATATTCAAAACACTAAGCCACCAGGAACAGATGATCCTATCATCTAGTATGAATGAGAAAACATACTTACAGGGTTTCCTTGAAGGAGTTCTTAAAGCTATTCAAGTGTCTAGCCTTTAGCGGTATCCACACGGTCTCTAGATGGTTGGATCTCATCTTAAAAGTTCATCACCAAGAGAGAAAGAGAAGAAATGAGAGAATTCCCTCAAGGCTTGCATGGGTACCTTGAGTTGTGTTCATTCTCCTCCTATTTATAGACATTTGGTATGAGGTTTTTTCATAAAAAACCTCATAATTATGTCTATATTCACCAACATCCATAGACCTTATGAGTGTAACCCTCTAGGTCCATATATCTCACTAGTTAATAACTCTATAGACCAAATAACACTTTATTGGTCAACCTTAATTAATTATACACATCCACATATAGATTAATTAATCAAGGGTCGATTTAACCCAATCGATAGGTTGAATTGCTAGCCCGTTGGGTATGTAAGAACTCACTTAAGGAACCTTTCCGTCATTGATTAACATGTATGTATAATCATTCATCCACATTAGACTCATGAATGACTTAGGGTACAATCAACTGTCAAACCCTAATTGGCTACTCATGTTAGTACTGAAGTGTGTAGAAATCATTGGGAACTTCTTCTCTGATATTTCCACTACCTTGGCCAAAGATTTCATTGCATCTCATTCCTTGAGTCAATCTCTTTAAATACCGAGGGCAGATGATCCCATCTTGATTACACAATCGACTTCATGGACTTCATGTTGTATCCAATATATGATGTTTTAGGTATCCCGCGGCTAGGGATTCATAAGTCATAATCCAAACACGATCATCCATCCACAAGATGTCTTTGGTGTCTAACGGATCGTTTTCGTGCGTCGTTAAAACACAAAAATGTAGGTCAAAAAAAATTTATAAAACCGAACTCACAAAGATAAGATATAAAAATCAAGTATTGTGTAAGTATCGGGTCGATCCACAGAGAGCAGGGTTGACTTTAATCGCAGAGTTGACTTGGTCAAACTTAGGTTTAAAAGGGGTTTTAAAGAAGTAAAAATAAGAATTAATGAGTGGAAATGATGTAAATAGACTAAATAAGAAGTTTTAAGAATTTAATTCTCAAGTCTAACAGAGAAAAGTCAAAAGTCAAAGTCAAAGCATTGACTTTGACCAACAGTAGGTGTTCTGTAAAATCAGAGAATCAAATAGAGTCAGACGATTACGAAAATTATATATTTGGAAATTAGAGAGAAAATAGAAATTTACTGATATATAATTCGTGATTTTTGGATAAGAAATGGATTTACTATGAATTATTGAAAATCAAATATCAGAAAATCCCCGAAATCAACACCTCAGAGGAAATCTTCAAATTGAATGGTCAAATGAAATCCAAATCTTGCAATTTCTATGTCAATGGAAAGCTAAGAACCATAGGAATCTAAAAAGACCAAAATTATAAAATTCTGATTTGTAAATCAAAAGTAATTGACCCCGAAAGTCAACATTTGACTTCTGATGAAAGATGAACAGTCCTCGGTCAAACGTCGAATTTGAGAGTCAAATGAACTCGGAATTAGATGAATTTGCTATCCACGGAAAGAGGAAAAGAGGAATCCACTAAAACCAGAATCAAGTGATTTAGAATTATAATCAGAGAGATATCCTATTTTCAAAATCAGTGATTTTTCGGACTTGAATTTGGGGAAAATAAAGAACACTATGAACTAATTTGCAAAATTAAACTTCTAAATCTAATAAAAACTCAAATTACCTCCTAATAATCGATCGAATCTCACTACTAACCCGATTGCCACAAGAATGGGGCTTCAATTCTCGTGGATTGAAGGGAATTTGCTCGGATTCTTCCTCGCAGACGTTCGGAATTCAAGGGGAAAATTTGATGAAATCAAGGAGAAATTCGCGATCAATCCCGCTCCAATTGCTTCGCAATCGAGTCTAAACGCAGGGGGATCACGATGAACTAGAGATCTTCCTCAAAATTTTCTTAATTCCTTCATGAATCGGTCAAATGTTGAAGAACAAGGGAGAAATACATGGCTTTTTAAAGGGAAATTTGGCCCGAAGATTGTGGCCAATTGATGCGGTCGTCGGAGCGGTTTGAGGCATCATGGGAGCGATTCCCTTGGGCGGCTTTGTGGCTCCTGAATTGGCCGTGAATTTTCGCTTCAATTTCACTTCAAAAGACGCCAATTTTGAACTTGATCATGGTCACAATCAAGCGGCGATCGGTCCACGATCGCGAGGCGATCGGGCCTCGATCGTGGCTCTTCTCTTGCCTTCTTCGGTTGGAATCATGCGCCGAGATCGTGGCCTTGAATCCAGGACGAAAGATCCACGATCGCGGCTCGATCACGCCGCGATCGCGGTTTGATCGGACCGCGATCGTGGATTTCTTCCGCGAATGGTCCTAATCGTCCGATAGAGCTTAAGTTGAGCGAACAATCCAGCGATCCAGAGCATTCCACGTTGCGCCCAGGTGAGAAGAAAATCGGGGCCATTTGATGGAAATCGTGCGGTTGCAATGTGCCCACGCTAGGCCTCCGATCGTGAAGGATCGCGACCGTCCACGCCATGTCTCCAATCGCGAAGGATCGCGACCATCCGATCAAGCTACATTTGATGAAGATCGCGCGTCACTCGTGGGCGTCAGATCGCGATCGCGCGGTCTTCATTTGATGACGATCGGGTGATTCTCATGATGCCACGTGTTGCAAGGTACGCCCTTAGATCAACTTCACTTACGCGATATTTCTGCACGTGCTATACTGATGATCGCGTGGACTCGGGTCCACGCGATTTTCCGCCGTCTTGTTGGAATCCGACGCCTACCGCGCGTCCACGTCGCTTGCAAAAGGTAAGACGTGTGGGACATAGTCCCACACGGAGGAAATGATGCGATAAAACGCGGTTAATTAGGGGGAGCACTAACATAGAATAATTAGCGTTACCGCCCCCTCTCTTACCAGGGTGCGCACTATACCTGTGGGCCCTCCTACTGCCGTCCTTACCTGCCACGTGGTGCCCCACACGGGCGCCCACGTGGACCCGTCCGCGTGGCCTCCTGCCACGCGTCAGCGCCACCTGTGCCTCGCGTGGGCCAGCCATGGCTCTGCCACGTGGCCTCAGTGCCACGTCGCATCCACGCGTTGACCCGCGCGCCACGTCAGCTCGCCGCCTGAGCCCGCTCGCCATGTCATCACCTGCGGTAAGTTCACCCCCCTTTTTCACAATTTAAATAAGGAAAAACACTTAAAAATTCATTTAAAAATCAAATAAAAAAATCAGAAAAGGCATAAACTTCATAAATTCATAACTTTAAATATACAACTCCTTTTTAATCCAAATTTTCTCCATTGGATCACAAATTCTATTCTTTTTAATATCATGTCATTTAAAATATATTTTGAAAGAAGGAATCAAGATGAATTAGAATTTACTTAAATCATTTCTCATTAAACATTCTAAATCATAAATTCATTCTGAAATTATCCTTACAAACATTTACTAAAGTAAAAAAAAATCATTTAATAACAGCGATTAACTTCTATTAATTTAAACTTAACAAAAGATTAATCATCTATTAAGCATGAAATTATCACTAATTTATGCATAAATATCAACTTGAGTGAAATGACATGCCAATGAAGAAAATTCCTAAAAAGTATGATAACATGCATCATATTCACATCAAATAAGCATGACTATGAGTTAATTACGATAAGAATTCAAGTTATAAATGCATGTTATCAGTGTCTCAAGTCAAAGGACCACATAGACAACCATGACATGAGTCAACCATTGTATAACACCATTCGTGGATTCATACGGATCAATTCAGTGAACTCTTTCTCCAAAGAGCACCCACTATCTATCCTTATTGTCTCCACACCGATGGCTACAGGATCAGCCATACTCATCATATGAGTTGGATTAGATAGTGACATTCTTTCCCGATAATTCGATGTCCTTCTCAAATATTCCCTATAGGAATGTTTAGAACATATGTTTAAAAACTAGTGATCACTATATTACGATCTCATCATAATTCACTTAGTTATTGCACATGCTCATGGACTTCATTGTAAACATCTCACAAGGATGACTATAAACAAGATACATGAAAGTGTGATTGGCTTATAGGCCACATAATATCCATCACATACTTGTTATGCGCTAGCTGTCACTTGCTAGTGCCCTCAGATGCACTTGCTAGTGCCCCCTCCCCCTACATAATAACACCTACCAGTATCTCTCATGGCACTCCTTCTAGTGCCCTTGTGGCGCAACTACTTGCACCCCTATGTGCACATCCTAGCCCCCCTTGAAAAACCTACTAGCACTCACGTTGCACCTCTTGTGCCCCCCCCGCCCCCCCCAAAAGACGTCAATAGAGACTCTATGCACCCTTGCTATCACCTCCACGCTCCTTTACTAGTGCCTCCATGTGCCCTTACTAGTACCTCTATTTTTGGGGCTCTTGTTATTGCCTCTTCGCCCTTACTATTAATAACATGCTAATTAAACATGAAAATACATGATTATTAATACAAATTAAGGCGTAAATCATTCCATTCTAATGCATGTTATCATATTTTTGAGTGTTTATCTGTCATTCTATAAAAATGTCATTATAATCTCAAAATGTATTAATTTAGGGTTAATTATGATGAAATTAACGATAATATTTTCATAAACCATCTTTACATGAGATTATAATTTGTTTTTAAGGTTAAATAATAAGAGAAGTCATTTTATATATGCTCATATATTTTTCTAAGTTATAAAATCTAAAAGAAACGAATGAATTTTTGAAATAGAAATGTATTCTCTTGTTATTTATTAAATTTGAATTTTTAAAATAATAGATAATTTAATTTCTGATTGAATGAAACAAATTTAGATTAATTTGGAGTTATATTTGTGAAAGTTATGAATTTTCTAATTTTTAGGAATTTTTTCAGATTTTTTCCAAATTTTTCTAAATTTTAAACGAATTTTTTGTGATTTTTGGGGATTATTTCTGAATTTTAAAATCGATTTATATAATTTAAAATCGATTTTATAAGTGCGTAGGTGACGTGGCAAAATCTAGAGTGTCTGATCGCGCGTTTAATTATGATCGTTGATCATCACTTAAAGACGGGGGGGGGGGGTACGTGGCGCAATCACATTCGTTGGTGAATCATTTTAAAATGATTTAATCTCAGCAGTCGATCTGAGGAGTTATAACAGCTGAGATTAAAACCGATGAAACGTATCTTAAGCTTCCGATCGAGATCGAACGGCGGCGATTCAATGTGTTACTTATTACGCGATCGACGTGACTTCATCTCGACAGTCCATCTGAGATCCAATAGTCACGACTTAATCATTACGATTTGCAATCATGTGTTTCATCAGAGCCGTTGATTGAAGATTAAATACACAATCGGATGGTTACGCCTAATTCACCCTATAAATAGAGGTGTTCTTCGAGATTGCAAAGTATTCTAAGGCAACTCGAGTAATTGAGCTGTTTAGACACCAAATCCCTTGAATCTCGTGCTTTCAATTCCTTCTAGACTCATTTCTACATCCACGGAGTGCTTGAGAGTAAGATTTCGTTGAGAGAATAGGAAGAAATTCACACTTAAATATCAACGATCGTGTTTTCGAATTTGGGAATGAAAAGCCTTGAATTCGGCAAATAATTGAATCAATTCGAGCGCAATCTTGGGTTAGGGATTGTGTTTCATCCTAATCTTACTCTGTATAGCTTTAGATTTCAATTTCGAATCGTAATTTGAGTCAATATTAATTTCAATTTCAGTTTTTCGCGATTTTATTTTTCAAAAATTTCTTTCTTGTTCATTTGATGATTTATCCGCGAATATTGATCCAAATTTAGTGATTTTTGATTTCGTGGATTCGTCTTCGAGTCTTCTTTCCAAAAATTGCAAAATCCCTAATTTCTATTCACATTTCATCATCGATTTGACTGAATTTCAAAAGATCATTCAAAATTACCTTAATTTTCCGTGTATTCGACCCTTATTCACCACTATACTCCTTGATTCGTAATTATTTGATAAAATTTGTGAGTTTGATAATTGTTTTGACTGTTGACCATATGTTTTCAACAACCTTGCAGTCTCGATTTGTCAACTATTCCCTCCAGGTGTCCGTGTGAGGGCCATTGAATATCTTTGGTAGCACTTGTGGGTGCCCATACTCTCTTTGGTAAGCTAGTTATGGGTATGCTCCAGGTTGAAGAGGAGTGTTAGAGGATATTATCAGCCCATCATGAGCAGCCTATTAAACTCTCTTGTTCTTAAACTCTCTTTTTCTAGATCTTTCTTCTCTCCTCTTTATAATCTGATGGTCATGTCTTCGTTCAAAACAATAAAATACAGTCTGCTGTTGGGTTTCTACCTCTCCATAACTTCCTACTAATGTTCTTTTCATTGATTTTTAGTAATCTCTCAAGAAATCTCTTGCTTTCCTACAAAACGTACTCCTTTTCTCTTACAGTCCTTTTCAGAACTGAAATAAAGAAAAGCAAACTCGGCTGATGCTTCCGGGAAATTGAATGCCTTTGACTAGTCCGTCTGAACTTGTCAAGTCGGCGACATCCGCGTCATCAAATAATGACCGCTCAGTAAACAACGGCGGGGAAGGTTGAAAGGACAGCAAGGTTAAGCTGTATATCTTCCCGAGATTTGCTCGATGGTAAAAGTTTCATCCGCAAAATCATTCCGAGAAGTCAACGTTAACGCGTAAACGCCCAACGAGAAGAAATGACTTCTCCCCGGAGCGGAGTTCCTCGAAAGGAACAGGCTTCTCTCCTCAAAACAATCCTCATAGATAAATCTTTTTCCACCATTTTCTGCGGGGAGAAAGATGGGGGCTGGACCGTCTGCAGAAAGGACTTTGTATGACAGCGTCCGCAGGGGCGACGTTCAGGCGATTAGGCTTCTTCACAGCCAGGGCGTTTCCATAAACGTAAGTTCATCCCCTCTCCTCTTTTCTCTCTCCTCCGCTAGGTAAAGTTTGTGGAGATGATGAAAGAATTTGGTTCTTTTTCTCTTAATTATCATGGTCTCAGTGGACGCGCTCGTCAGGGAAGACGGCGCTGATCGCCGCCTGCTCCACCGCCGATCTTCTACACGTCGCAAAGATCCTTATCGAATTGGGGGCTGATGTGAATTATTATTACCGACGTCTCTCTCTCTCCCTTTTCGTTTCTATTCACTTTTTTTTACATCTAGAGCCTAATGCGCTTCTGAATGTGACTGTAGAGGGCAGTGTTGGAACTGCTATTCAAAATGCGGCCAAACGAGGGCTCGACCAAACCGTCATGCTCCTTCTTTCTCGTGGGGGTAATCAACCTTTTCTCCGATTTACCAAATTCAGCTGCAATGAGGGAAACTCTTATTTTATGAATTACGCCGCGCAAAGCTTTAAATTGTATGACTCTCGAACTCGTCTTCTTGTACGATTTACTTCTTTTGTCCAGCGAACCCCCTTTTGGGCAACGTGTTCCGTCAGAACGCGCTCGCCAGTGCTCGAGAAAGAGGTCACACGGCCATCGTCCGCGCCATAGAGGTTTGAGACAATCCAGAACTCAAGTGAAAAGGAATCGTTTAATCTGGATTGAAGAACAAATTTCTAGTCGCCGACTTTCAGTTTCAGTTAATTCACTCAGTTGAGATTTACTTATTGGTCTTGGCAGAACAAGATCTCCTTCTATCAAGGCTGGCTACGGTTTACATTTAATAACGGTCGACCCAATCTGTGGGTCAGAAAAATGTAAGGAGATTTTTCTCTACTTACATTCCAAGTTTTCTCGTGCTAGCCCGGATTTAATTTTTCTTTTCATGGTCTTCAACAGATGGGCTGTCGTCCTACCTAGCGACTATACTCTTGCCGGGAACATCCCCGAGCTTCTGAATATCGCTCTTTACAACGACCGACAGGTTCATTAGCGATTGATTCTCGAATAATATCCTCAATTTTTTTAAAATCTCTTTACAGTCGTTTTAATCTTCGGAGAAATTTGACTTTCAATAAAGCAGCAATATCTTTTGTGGTACAGTTACCACGACCATTCAGCGTCCTGTACCTCAAGAATTTTAAAGTCCAACAGCCCAATTTCCTCTTGCCTGACCCGGCGCTAGTTCTCACGGGCATATCCTTGGGCACGAACCCTTCTAACTCGTATTATCGTTCATCACTATACGTACCTTTTTAAATTTTGCAATCTACATTCGATCAGGACTGAAGGTCACGTTTCTTTCGGGAGAAGAAGGCGACAAAGAACAGATAAGGCTCCTGTACGATACTTGCAGAGGAATATCAAAGGTAAATTGCTGACCTCACCGAATTCTTATAGGGGAGAGTATTAAAAAACGATACCGATACTGATAAGAATTAGCTCTCAGCCTCAGAATAATTATCCCTCAATAGATTCAACTGCTGGGGCAACACCACCGCGCTGGCCGCCCCCGTCGCCAATAGTTGCCAGTGCATCGTTGACCTCACAGGAGGAGGCAGAGATCGCCATGGCAGTCGCCGCCTCCATACAGTCCGCGGCAGACGAGGGAGTACTTCTGTCCGACGTAGGCTTTGGCAGCCCTCAGATCAACGGCAGTGATAACACTCGGCCGGAGATCGTCACGGAAGACCATCGGATGAGGGCGGGAGAAGGAACGAGTGGCTCGAGCTCATCGTGCGTGATATGCAACGACGCGCCTGTTGAAGCGGCATGTGTACCGTGTGGGCACTTTGCAGGCTGCATGGCCTGCTTGACGGAGGTGAAGATGAA
>CM044108.1:2129694-2176130 GCA_024174645.1 Lemna minuta | reverse complement strand
GCCAATGGAGAAAATTCCTAAAAATTATGATAACATGGATCATATTCACATAAAATAAACATGAATATGAGTTAATTAGGATAAGAATTCAAGTTATAAATGCATGTTATCAAAGACATCGATTGAGGAGAGGAAGAAAGAGGAATTTCTGTAGATTGCAGAAGATTGCAGAAGATGGCGAAGATGGCGAGAAGGAAACTATCTGTGTGGGAGGAAGCTGATGGATGAGAGAAGAGAGGCGGAAGCGTGATGTAGTCAAGGTGACGTCAAGCCCTAACCTTGGATCAGAGCAAGAGCTCTGATACCATGTAGAACCCAAAACTAGGGTTAGGGTGAGAGCAAGCCGAAGATGAGAGGAAGAATAATATAATGACTTATCTCACTGATACATCAAGGAGGGGTATATATACCCTAGGAGAGAGATAGAGGGATAAGTGGGCTAATGGGCTTATAGAACAGGACCCACTAGCCCATATAGAGGTAGGCCTCACTCACAGTTTCGGTTTACTCTTTTGGTGAAACCAGACTTTCTCTCCCTTAATTTTTGCTTTTTCTACTGGGCTTCCAGGACAATTTCTCTTGCTATAACCATAACCCCTAATAGTCTAAACTCTGAAGATCTCAAAGCTTCTCCAAAATTACGAGTGAGTCTTGAAGATCTAATGTGCCCTTGAGGAGTAGTTCTGCTAATAAATCTCATGATCTGCGGTCAAAGCTCGGAGATTGATCATTTGGCAAATTATCTTTGTATCTCTTGATATTTCCCGCAGTCGCGAGTGGTCTCATCTTCGCCTTGCAATTTTTGATTTCTCAATTTGAGGTTAGTTCAACATCACTTTCTTCATCTTTATATTTCCCAGCTTGTTCGTATTCCTACTGTCAAAGCTTGGAGATTGCGATAATGAGCACGCAACAGAAGGCGAGTATGAGCGCGCAACAGAGGCAAAGATGACATAGGGTCATCCACAGCCCCTTCTTCGCCAACTCTACTGCCTCATATGATGTCAATCCACCCATGAAGAGAGAGAGTACTAAGTGCAGAAGAGAGAATAATGGGAAAGAAAGAAGACAATGAATGGCCTAGGAATTTCGTCTTCTTCTTGTTCTTTTTTCTCTTTTCTTCTTCAAGGGGAAATCCACACTTATCGCCAAAGATCTCTTGTTAGAAGCCTGCGCTGAAGATCTCTCTCTCTCTCTTCTTTTGGTGTGTCTTCTCGCTCTCTGCCTTTTCTCTCCCTCTCTCTCCTCTCTCTGTGTCTTCTCTCTCTCTCTCTTTACTCCCTCTCTTTCTTCTCTCTCTCTCCTCTCTTTTTGTCTTCTCTCTCGCTCTCGCTCTCTCTCTCTCTCTCTCTCTACTCCCTCTCTTTCTTCTCTCTCTCCTCTCTTTGTGTCTTCTCTCTCTTCTCTCTGTATCTCTTGGTCTCTATCTCTCTCTGTCTTCTCTCTACCTCTCTCACTGTCTCTTTCTCTATTCTCTCTCCCTCTCTCTCTATCTCCCTCCACCCCCTTTGCCTACCTTGCCCTTCCCTCTCTCTCTATATATTTTAATGGAGGGTGTATTGGTTCTTTGTACACTAACCGTGGTCATTTATGACCACAGTCATAAATCAAAGCACCCCACTTCCTTTCATTTTTCTTTTTTTTTCTTCTTCTTTCTTTTGTTTTTTCATTCTCTTAAACTCTGATTTTATAGAAAGAAAAACATAGTATTCTTCTTCATTTTTTCTCTATCCCATGAGCTCCAATTCCTTTGATTCTAGAAGGGTTTTTTTAGACATGAATTATTTATCATCCAAAATAGTGGATATAGAAAGGTTTTTGTATTTTTTTTTAAAACTAATTTTTCTTAGTAGGTCAATAGAATAATTTTATCATACTTTTTCTAAGCATCATTTTATTATGTGAATTGTAGAAATTTAAGTTCACAATCATTGAGCATCAACGACCTCAAATGGATATCTCTCAAGATGAGGTAACTGATATTGCATTCTTTTACATAATTTCTCATTGATCATGAATGAAATATTTTTCTATCTTAAAAAAGTGTTTGATATCATCATTCATTTACTTTTTTGTAGCTTGCCTAAAATGATATTGAGACACATATTTCTGAAAGTGTGAACATAATAAATTCCTCACAACGTCAGAAAGTCTCCCCAATATTGGTCTACTACACAAAGAATGGCAATGACGATTACGATTGCAATATTTGTAAGCAAAACGGCCCCTCAAGAGAGCTGATAATAAAGAGAGACAAGACAAGAAGCACTATGTCTCTATGGAAACACTTAGAAAAGTGTCATCTCACTATTTATAGGGATCTCAAACCTTCAAGTAATCTAAATCCACTCACCAATTTTTTTCCAAAAAAAATAAATATTTAGGAAGGACTCAAGAGTTTACTAAGGAAAGATGCATTGATTTGATAATCAAGACTGATACTCCCTTTGCAACCCTTGAGAATCCAGAATTTGAAACTTTTTCTTCCTATGTTGCATAATGTGATGTGTCTCTTCCAAGTGGAAACACATTACGACGTGGCATCCTCACAAAGTTTGTGATGGATATTATGTGGCCTATAAGCCAATCACACTTTCATGTATCTTTTTTATGTTCATTGAAATGAAATTTATTCATTGTCATTCTTGTGTGATGTTTGCAACGAAGTCCTTGAGCATGTGCAATGACTAAGTAAATTATGATGAGATCATAATATAGTGATCACTAGTCTTTAAACATATGTTCTAGACATTCCTATTCGTGGGATATTCGAGAAGGACATCGAATTATCCGGAAAGAATAACACTATCTAATCCATCTCATATGATGAGTATGACTGATCCTATAGCCATTGGTGTGGAGACACTAAGGATAGATAGTGGGTGCTCTTTGGAGAAAGAGTTCACTGAATTGATCCGTATGAATTCCTAAATGGTATTATACCTAATTGTCAATCAGGTTGATTCATGTCATGGTTGTGTATGTGGTCGTTTGACTTGAGATGCCAAAGACATCATGTGGATGGATGATCGTGTTTTGATTATGACTTACGAATCCTTAGTCACGGGATATCTAAAATGTCATATATTGGATATGACATGAAGTCCACGAAGATGATTGTGTGATCAATATGGGATCATCCACCCTCGGTATTTGAGGAGATTGACTCAAGGAATGAGATGCAATGAAATCCTTGGCCAAGGTAGTAGAAATATCGAAGAAGGAGTTCTCGATGATTTCTACACGCATCAGTACTAAATTGAGTGACCGATTAGGGTTTGACAGTTGACCATACCCTAAGTCATTCATGAGTCTAATGTGGATGAAATATTATATATACATGATAATCGATTACGGGAAGGTTCCATAAGTGAGTTCTTACATACTCCATATCTCCTAGTATACATGGTGTAGCTTGGCACCCAACGGGCTGGCAACTCAACTTATCGATTGGGTTAAATCGAACCTTGGTTAATTAATCTATATGTGGATGTGGATAATTAATTAAGGTTGACCAATAAGGTATTATTTGGTCCATAGATTTATTAAATAGTGAGATATATGAACCTAGAGGGTCACACAGATAAGGTTTATGGATCTTGGTGGATATAGACATAATTATGAAGGTTTTTATGGAAAAACTGGTGGCGTACGACCCCCGTTGCCACCAAGGCATGACACTACGGCGTCGGTGGAGCCGACACCTACGCGCGTCCAGCCCCCTCGACAGGCGAAGACGAAGGATCCCGAGTTTCACTACACCAAGTGAGACCCTCTTCTCGCCACGAGCTCGCGCGTGTGGAGCTATCTTTTCCGTTTTCTATTTTATTATGACTTTATTTAGCCCGCACGTGTTTAAGCGGGCCTTTGCATGTCTCTCTCTCTCTCTCTCTAGGCCTTTGGGTGGGTTTCCCTTTGTTTCGGGACCCTAGCCTAAGGCCCTTTCCCTTTTGTGAACCTTTTATTCTATTTCTATGAGTATGGGTGTGGGTTGTGGGCCTCAAGTGGGCCCTTTCCTCTCTTGGCCCGCCAAGGGCTCTATAAGAGGGGAAGGGACCCCCCCACAAACCCTAGCCGTCATTTAAGAAAAGAAGAGTCTTCCTCTCGAGTGGCTGCTCCAGGAAGGTTAGGGAAGAAGTCCTACCGCCGACGCCGCCGCCGTTGCCGCCGCACCAGTTCGTGCCGCCGCCGCCGCCTCCGCCGCCACTTCTTGCCCTAGCTCCGGATCCTCTCCACGCCGCCGCCATCGCCGCCGCTCCAAGCCGCCGTTGTAGCCGCCGCAGAGTCCGCCGCCGCCGCCGCACCCAGCTGCCGCCGCCGCCGCAGCCGCCCAAGGCCGCCGCCATCGCCGCCGCGTCAAGCCGCCGCCGCCGCCGAACTCAGGCCTCCGTCGCCGCGAAACTGCCCGCCGCTGCGCCGCCCCTGTCGCCGAACCAGGCCTCCGTCGCCGCCCGAAACTGCCGCGCCGCTGCCGCCGCTCGCCGCCGTAGCCGCCGGCCATCTCCGCCGCGAACGCCGCCCGTTCCGCCGCCCGCGCAAGCCGCGAGAGCGGGGAAGAGGACGACCGATTCCCGCTGAGCCGACTCAGCGGGGAATCGTCCCCCTCACTCAACCGGTCCGAGCCGCTCCGGCTCACCCCGACCGCCCCAAAGCCGGTCCGAGCCAGCCCGAACCGGCCGGACCGCACCTCGACCCGAGTCAGGCCGCCCCAGATCGACTCCGAGCGCAGCCTGGGTCCCAGACGCCCCAGCCGGTTCCGGCCCCAACCCGGTCCCGAACCTGCCCGAACCCGACTGGGTCCAGACTGGGCAGGGCCGCTCGGCCCGGTCAGAGCCGGTCCCGAGCCGCCCGAACCGGCCCAGAGCAGCCTGCACCAGCCTGTAACGGCCCAGCACCGGCCCGAGACAGCCTGAGATCGCCCGTGCACCGACCTGCACCGCCCGAACCCGGTCCGGACCGCCCGAACCGGCCCAGACGCCACCTCCCGCCTTCACCTTGTTCGCTGCAACCCGTCCGGCTCGTTGCGACTCGTCATCGCCCCGCCCCGCGCCGATCGCTCCTCCGCGTTCCCTCGCCGACTCGCCCCGGTGTCCGACATCGCTGCCTCGCCCGACGACCTCCCTCGCCCCGACCGACTGGGCTCGCGCCCCGCAGGTTAGGCATTCATTCCCCTTTCTCTTACTTTGAAGTTCTATATTTCCTTCAGTACTTCCCGCACTTGTCTCCACCACCCTCGGACCTAGTTAGGTTGAGTGACGTCAGGGTACGGGATTGGGATCGTGGATCCGGCCGCCGGGTTGACGATCGAGCTTCCCCGACGACCCGAGACTGTCCTCTCTCTCGCGTCGACGGATCCGGGAGGACTTCCGCTCCATCCTACTCGGCGCACCCCAGGAGCACTGTGACGACGCGCCGGAAGGTTGGCTGCTTGAGGAGATTTTAGACATCATTACATCATTTAAAACACGTAGTTCTTCCATCCCTAGTTTCCCCTTAGAGGATATTAGCGCCGGACCGATTCACCCCGTTGGTCCTGCATCAAAAACCTCATTCCAAATGTCTATAAATAGGGGGAGAATGACCATAACTGAAGGTGTCAATGCTAGCCTTGTGGGAATTCTCTCTTTTCTTCTCTTTCTCACTTGGCGAAGAGGTTTGAAGAGGAGATCCAACCATCCGGAGACCGTGTGGATACCGCTAGAGGCTAGACACTTGAATAGCTTCAAGAACTCCTTCAAGGAAACTTGTAAGTATGTTTTCTCATACATATTAGATGATAGGGTCATCTGTTCTTGGTGCCTCAATGTTTTGAATATCCGATCCAAATGAATTCCGCTGCATTTAATGTTTTGATCAAAATTTTGAAAAGTTATCGACCTCAGATCTCATCAGTTTGATGATGAAAAGGTCAAAACACGACAACTGTTTCAACCAATTGAGAAGGTATCATTCACGATGGACACTTGGACTACTACAAATCGTTTAGCAATAGTTAGGGTTACAATTTATTGGATTGAAGACATGTGTAACCTTCATGAACGTGTGCCTGTTGTTAAAGAATTACGTGAATCCCATGGAGGTGCACATATGGCAAAAGTATTGCATGAAATATTCATAGAATACAATTTGATAGACAAGGTAAGAGTTGTTTTTTTCATTTTTGAATATTTTTTTGCACTAAATACTTGTTTTCCTTTGAGTATTTTATATGAAGTTGTGTGTAATTATAGCTGATAATGCAAGAAACAATAGTACAATGACAGAAAACTTAGAGAAATTGTTGAAGGTTTCTAGTTCAAAGTTTACGAAGAACTATCTCACCCCTTGCATGGCTCACGTTCTCAATCTAGCAGTACAATGCGGCTTGAAAGAGCTCGGTAATGACGAGTCATATTCAGATAGTGAGGATGACGACAAACATATAGAGGGATGAGAAGCCATTAGTCAAAAACCATTTGGTGAGATTCTTCATAGACTTCGAAAACTTATTAGTGCAGTTAATCATTCTCCTAAGAGGATTTATCACTATAAGAATTTGTGTGATCAGTTAGAAATGCCAAATAAAAATATTATTCTTGAGGATGTTCGGACTCGGTGGAATTCAACATAGGACATGATTGAAACTGCTTGAGAAAAAAGAGAAGTATTGAAGGTAATAGCGAGTGACCATCTGAACACAAATAAGGTAAACTTTTTAATTGAGGATGACGAATGGGAGCTCTTAAAGATGTTTGCAAATGAACTCTTGGATTTACATGAGGCAACTAAGGTATTTTCTAAGTTAAAATCAATTACATTGCCAAATGTATTGGGACTTTATGGCCTTCTAATTGAACAATTAAACTCACTAATTTTTTAGCAAACTCATCATCTCCAAGATCTCATAAGGGAACAAATGAGCAACAACCAAGCAAAGACACTATGAAATGCATACACAGTGATGAGGGAGAAATTGATGAAATATTATATACAAGTGAGTAGAACGCCTATGTTTTCTACTGCCATAGTCGTAGACCCTAGATTCAAGTTGGGACATATTCCTTAGGGTGAGCACAACTTTGATGATGTGCGGCCCATATACTTAACATGCTTGAATCAGTGCATCCCATACAAGGTTCGACGTCTACACCAATTGATGATGTTTTGGCTTCAACAAGCTATAAACATTCAAAAGTAATGATGCAATTTATGGAGTGACAATCAAATAGATATACAACAGTAGAAGAAAAATCAGCCGAGACTTAACTGGAGGAGTATTTACGTGAACCTTGCATTGATTTCTTACGAGATGACTCACTACAATGGTGGCGCAAGATAGGATCTAATAAATATCCACGCATTTCAGTGCTCGCAAAGGAGTTCCTCTCTATTTGTGCATCGAGTTCTCCCTTTGAGTGACTTTTTTCTACAGGTAGAGGAATTATCACATTTAGAAGAGGAAGGTTAGCGCCCGACACTATATTTTCTTTGATGACCGTAAAGTCTTGGACTCATGAGGATGTCACACAAGCTCATGAAAGTGATTGTGAGGTTGAAGAAAGTTGACTTGTGAAATGATAATTTCCTAAAAAAAAAATTTCTTGAGACTCTAAAGCTTTAATTATTTTTAATAGCTTAAGTTTATCTATTTGAGACTTTTATCTTAAATTTTTTATATTTTGTATACATGTTATTCCGAAAAAGATGATTGTTTGACATTTCTTCATTAAAGATGTACTTATAAGTATGCAGATTGTGGTATTACAAAAATCTTAATTTATGTTCAACTCAAATAATACGACACCGAAAGTATAGGTTTAACCGAACCAACACCGGAGAGTACTGACACCAAACTAAAGTTAGGTATAGGTTTAGTTTCTCACCAAAAACTGATACCGACACCGGAACCAAAGAACTCTATGTAAGCGGCAGTTCAGTCCTAACCTAGTGTGTCGCCGCTCTCTTTCCATTTTGAGGTAGGAATAAAAAGAGAACTTTACTTTTGATGATCTGTATAAGTCAAAGATGATGCTAGATGGGGTGATAAACCCAACCGCACTACGGACATTAAAGGGAACCTAAGGATGGTAGATCTAGTGCAGTCTACTATGATGAAGATGCTCACTCAATGAATACAAAAAATAGGTTGCTTCCTTGTACGTCTTCGCTGAAGCTCCAGGGGTGCGCCGAGTAGGGTCAGTCTGGGATACCTCTCGGGCCACGTCCACGCTAGCGTTAGGCCTCTAGTTGTCGAGGGTAGCTCGATGATCAACGAGACGGATTGGATCACTGTCTCAATCCGCTCTTATCACCCTACTAACTAACCTAGTCTAGGTCCCGACGACGGCGGAAACAAGTGCGGGGAGTACTGAAAGAAGTAAAAAGACTCCGAAGTAAAGAGAAGGGAATGTGTGCCTAGCCTGCGGGGCACGAACCCGGTCAATCGTGACAAGGGAGGCCGTTCGTACGCAACATAGACGGTCAACAAAAGAAGGGCGGGGCAGGCGATGTCGTGGAACAGCGATGTCCTCGGCGAGGAGGGGTAGTAACGACGATGAAATCAAATGCGAGGGTGTGGCCGACGGCAGGCGACGTAGGCGAGGTGAGGTGGGCTGATGCCGGCGCACCGAGGCAGGCGCTGTGACCAGGGTGCGGCGGGCACCGTAGGCAGGACGCGGCAGGGGCCGCGGGCAGGGGGGGTGCGCAAGGCAGACGTGCAGGGAGCGCACGGCGGGCGAGCAGGGACGCACATGACAAGCGTGCGGTGCACTCTGGTCGGGCACGCAAGGGGTGCGAAGTGTGTGCGCGTCGGGAGCACATGGCACACGTGGTGGGTGCACAAGCGCACAGGACCTGCGCGACAAGAGCGCGTGGGGTGCACGACAGGGATGCATGATAACATGCATTTATAACTTAATTTCTTATCCTAATTAACTCATATTCATGCTTATTTTATGAGAATATGATGCATGTTATCATGCTTTTTAGGAATTTTCTCCATTGGTATGTCATTTCACTAAAGTTGATATTTATGCATAAATTAGGGATAATTTCATGATTGATAGATGATTAGTCTTTTGTTAAGTTTAAATTAATAGAAGTTAATCTCTTTTCTTGAATGATTTTTGACTTTAGTGAATAATTTGAAGGATAATTTCAAGATGAATTTATGATTAAGAAGATTTATTAAGAAATGAGCTAAGTAATCTTTAATTCATCTTGATTTCTTCTTTGAAAATATATTTTAAATGACATGATGTTAAAAAGAAAGAAATTTGTGATCCAATGGAGAAAATTTGGATTAAAAAGGAGTTTTATATTTTAAGTTATGAATTTTTGAAGTTTATGTCCTTTTTCTGATTTTTAAATAAATTTTTATTAAGTATTTTCTATAAAAAAAATCGCAAAAAAGGGGTACCTGCCTGCAGGTGCTGACGTGGCGAGCGGGCCCAGAAGACAAGCTGACGTGGCGCACGGGACCACCGCGTGGATGTGACGCAGCACTAAGGTCACGTGGCAGAGCCACGGGTGGCCTGCGCGAGGCCTAGGTGGCGCGCAGGGGGCGGACACGTGGCAAGAGGCCACGCGTGTCCACGCAGATGCCCGTGAGGGCGCCACATGGCGAGAGAGGCTCGCGAGTGAAGGGCCCACGGGTTAGTGGGCCCTGGTGAGAGTATTGGGGCGGTAACGCAAATGCGTTACTGCCGCTCCCTATTTAACCGCGCAAATTGTGAGATTTTATTCCGTGTGGGACTATGTTCCCATGGAATTACTGTTTTGCAGGTGACGTGGAGGCATCACGATCGTCGAACGCGATCACGAGGCGTCGATCGCGTGGACCGGAGTTCACGCGATCGAAATCACAACACGTGTGGAAATTTTAACTTAAGTGAAACAGGCTTACCTCTCATCTGGCGACACGTGGACAGCTTGGAAGTGTTGGATCTCCATCAAACGGCGACAGATGGAACAACACAATCTTTAGTGTCTTCATCAGATCACGATTGCCATCGGGCGGTCGTAATTAACCGCAATCAAGACACATCAGAAGAGACACGCGATGTAGTTCAACTTACCTTGATGCGGCGATCGCCATTGGATGGTGGACGATCAATGAGGGAGAAACGTCATCACAACCGTGGAGCAGCTTCATCAGGCAATCGCGATCGTCCGCTCAGCTTGATCTTCATCGAACGGCTGGCGTTCTTTCGCGAAGAACCACGATCGACGCGCGATCGTGGCCCAATCGCCCCACAATCGCCGCGTCAGAATCAACATTTGTAGAAGCTCCACGATCGAAGCTCGATCGTCATGCAATCAAAGCCCGATCGCCACACGATTGTGGTCTGATCTCTGCGCGATCAACGCCCGATCCCCACGCGATCGTGCCCACAATCGGGGCTAATTCACCGCTGAATCAGGGCCGATTCGTTGCGGGATTAAAGCCACAAAGCCGCCCAAGGGAATCGTTCCCACGATCCCTACAATCCGCTCCCACGACCGCATCAATTGGCCACGATTTTTGGGCCAAATTTCGCTTTAAAAGCATGTATTCTCCCTTATTGTTCTTTAACTTTTGATCGATTCGTGAAGAAATTAAGCAAATTTTGAGGAAGGTCTCAAGTTCTCGTGATCCTCTTCTTCCAAGAGTGTAGAGACGCAGCCATTGAAGCATGATAATCACGATTTAGTCACTTGATTTCATCGAATTTTCCCCTTGAATTCCGAACGTCCACGAGGAAGAATCCGAGCAAATTCGCTTCAATCCACGAGAATTGAAGCCCCATTCTTGTGGAAATCAGGTTAGTAGTGAGATTCGATCAATTATCAGGTGACAATTTGAGTTTTTATTAGGTTTAGATCTTTAATTTTGCAAATTAGTTCTTAGTGTTCTTCATTTTTCCCAAAATTTCATCTGAAACATTACTGATTTTGAAAATAGGATATCTCTCTGATTATAATTCCAAATCACTTTATTTTGGTTTCATTGGATTCCTCTTTTCATCAGCTTTCCGTGGATAGCAAATTCATCGAATTCCGAGTTTATTTGACCCTCCAATTTGACGTTTGACCAAGAACTGTTCATCTTTCATCAAAAGTCAAACGTTGACTTTCGGGGTCAATTACTTTCAATTTACAAATCCGAATTCGATCATTTTGGTCTCCTTAGATTTCTCTGGTTCTTGTTCTCTGATTTGGATTTCATTTGGTTGGTCAATTTGAAGATGTCCTCTGAGGTGTTCATTTTGAGGATTTTCTGATATTTGATTTTTAATAATTTATAGTAAATCCATTTCTTATCCAAAAATCATGAATTATATATCAATAAATTTGATTTTCTCTCTAGTTTCTAAATATCTAGTTTTCGTAATCATCTGACACTGTTTGATTCTCTGATTTTACAGAACACCTACTGTTGGTCAAAGTCAACGCTTTGACTTTGACTTTTGACTTTTCTCTGTCAAACCCGAGAATTCAATTCTTAAAACTTCTTATTTAGTCTATTTATATCATTTCCGTTCATCACATCTTATTTCTACTTCTTTAAAACCCCTTTTAAACCTAAGTTTGACCAAGTCAACTCTGCAATAAAAGTCAACCCTGCTCTCGGTGGATCGACCCGATACTTACACATTACTTGATTTTATGTCTTATCTTTGTGAGTTCGGTTTTATAAATATTGTTTGACCTACGTTGTTGTGTTTTAACGATGCACAAAAACGCTTCGTCAACGCACGGGGCGCGCAACTGGGGTGCTCATGGTTGTGTAGTAGGAGCCCGCGACCGGGGTGGGCGGGGTTGAGTGGCAGGAGCGCGTGGGGATGTGTAGCAGGGGGGAAAGGGGCGGGGGCAGCGCGGCGACCTAGGTGGGGCAGAACGGCGGCCCGGGCTGGGGCAGAACGGCGGCCCGGGCTGGGGCAGTGCGGTGTGGCGGCTAGGGCAGGGCAGCGCGGCGGCGTGGGCAGGGTAGCATGGCGACTTGGGCGAGCAACACGTCAATCTTGGCCAGGCAGCGCGGCGGCTAAGGCAGGGCGGCGCAGCGGCCTGGGTAGGGCAGCGCGGCAGCTAGGGCAGGGTGACGTAGTGACATGGGCAGGGCAATGCGGTGACCTGGGCGGGGAGGCGCGACGGCCTAGGTGGGGCGGCACGACGGCTTGGACTGGGCAGCGCGGCGGCCAGGGGTGGGCAGCGCAGCGGCCTGGGTAGGGCAGTGTAGCGGCCTCGGGCGGGCGACAAAGTGGCGACTGGGCAGGCGGCGCCTGGGGGCAGTGGGCAGCACTAGGTGGCATGGGCGGCGACCATTGCGGCACTAGGCAGCGGTGGTGACAGCGGCATCAGCACGAGGCGAAGGCGAAGGTGACAGCAATAGTGGGGATGCGGCAAGAGGTGGTGGTGGCAGCGGCATTAGCGTCGTGCGGCGGTGGCGGCGGCGACAACGGTGGCGACTAGCGGTTGGACCCCTTTCTCAACCTTCCTTGAGCGCTACTCGAGAGGGAGTTTACTCCTTTCTTTCTTCAAATGATGGCTAGGGTTTGTTGGGGGGGGGGGGGGGGCAGTGGCAGCACTAGGTGGCATGGGCGGCGACCATTGCGGCACTAGGCAGCGGTGGTGACAGCGGCATCAGCACGAGGCGAAGGCGAAGGTGACAGCAATAGTGGGGATGCGGCAAGAGGTGGTGGTGGCAGCGGCATTAGCGCGTGCGGCGGCGGTGGCGGCGGCGACAACGGTGGCGACGGCGGTTGGACCCCTTTCTCAACCTTCCTTGAGCAGTTACTCGAGAGGGAGTTTACTCCTTTCTTTCTTCAAATGATGGCTAGGGTTTGTTGGGGGGCAAAGGGCAGCACTAGGTGGCATGGGCGGCGACCATTGCGGCACTAGGCAGCGGTGGTGACAGCGGCATCAGCACGAGGCGAAGGCGAAGGTGACAGCAATAGTGGGGATGCGGCAAGAGGTGGTGGTGGCAGCGGCATTAGCGCGTGCGGCGGCGGTGGCGGCGGCGACAACGGTGGCGACGGCGGTTGGACCCCTTTCTCAACCTTCCTTGAGCAGTTACTCGAGAGGGAGTTTACTCCTTTCTTTCTTCAAATGATGGCTAGGGTTTGTTGGGGGGGGGGTCTGTTCCTCTCTTTTAGAGCCCAAGATGGGTCGAGAGGGGAAAGAGCACACTTAGGCCCGCGACCCTAAAGCCTAATATAATTTATATAAAAGTAAAGGTTCACAAAAGAGGGGCTTCGTGAGTGAGGCATGAAAGGGAAAAAGGCCCACCGATAAGCCCAAAAAGGAGATGGAGATAAAAGAGGGCCCGCTAAAAATATGTACGGGCCGAGAGAGTTCAAAGCGAGAAAAGAAGATAGATCCACGCGGGCGCGAGCCCGGAGTGTGGTAGACTTTGGCGAGACGAAATCCTCAAGCGGTGTAGTGGAAGTCGGCGTCCTTCGTCTTCGCTTGTCATGGGGGCTGGATGCGTGTGGGTGTCGGCTCTTCCGGCGCCGTGGTGTCGTGCCTTGGTGGCGATAGGAGTCGTATGCCACAAAAATCCCTTGGTTTTATAGCCTCATTTCATCTTCGGGAAGCGTAGAGAGAGAAAGGGGACTGGCTATAATTCCTTTGCTGCGTTGATTTCTCATAAATTATTTTCTCCATCCTTTTCTACACGTCACGCATCGCATTTTTTATTGATAATTTACGTAGATTTTTATTATTTCTTTGAGAAAACCAAAAGATGTGGTTAACTAGCCATAGGTCACCCCAAATTCGTCAATTACCATGCTCCGTTGACTCTGTCTCGGTTCTTCGAACCAGACGTGTCGTCAAGGTTCACCCCTGATAAAAAGGTCCAAGTAGTCGTCGTAATGATCACAAATTTGCAGAATCCCCGAACGAGGGCCGAGAAGAAAGGCAGATTCATAGCTGTCAAAGGCCCTCTCTCTATCTTTATTTCTCCCGCTTGATCAAATGGCTAGTATCCAATCAGCGTACTGCCTTGCACACACCCGACTTGTAATCCGACGGCGGAAGGTGGACCCCATGATCTTTTATTTATTGGGTTGTTAGTCTCGGCTCCTCGTCCATCGTAGACGGGGGACTAGGGGCCTCGTTCGTAGCCTAGTTTCCGTCCAAGTTCATTCTCCCGTTCCCGCAATAAATCATCGCCCTGCCTTTCCCTTCCCACGCTCTCTGATCATTTAGAGAGCAAGAGAGAGATCAGGAAGATCTTCAAGAGTGGGAGATGCTTTCTGAAACGGTGGAGGGAGCGAGAATGGCGAAGCAACCGGCGGCGGCGGGGGAGAAGGGTGACCTTTTTCACGTCGTTCACAAGGTTCCCGCCGGAGACAGCCCCTACGTTCGGGCGAAGCACCTCCAGGTAACGATTTAGAGGCCGAATCAGGGATCTTTGTCACTTGGGTCTTCCGGTTTTTCCAGATCTGTGGCTTTTTTGGTACGAGAATCCGCCTGTCAGATTTCCATTTCTCTCTTCCGCTGCTTTTATCGCGCGAACTCAATGCCGGGGAAACTTTCGCTTTGTCCCTTTTCTGATGAAATTCCGAATTGGTTAAGTTCTTCTTTAGGGGGGGAGGAAACTAAGATAATCTATGATCTCCGCGATTCAGATAAATCTCTCTTAATCAAAATAGTTGTGAGCTAAGTTCCAAAAGGATTATTTCATGCTATTTTCCAAGTGTCGCCAGTATCCTAGGAACTCAAGCTCCCTTTTGTTCATGAAATCTCGACTTCATGAGTAATTCCTCGACAAAGATCCAATATACAGGCCGGGAAAGATGAACGGCCTCGAAGCTTCGCATAGCCCCGACGTACAATCATGGTGTATAAAACGCGAACATGATGCAAAGTTTTTATTCCGTGTTACCTTACCGAAAGTCTGTTTTTCCATGTTTATATACGTCAAGGGAGCATCCACCGAGATCACGAGTAGTGTTCCTTTGATCTGAAGGAAGTATATATTTTCTTCCGCAGCTAGTGGACAAAGATCCTACGGCTTCAATCGTCTGGTTTTGGAAGGCGATAAACGTGGGAGACCGCGTTGACAGCGCGCTCAAAGACATGGCCGTCGTCATGAAGCAGCTGGATCGAGCAGAAGAGGCCGTCGAAGCCATTAAATCCTTCCGCCATCTCTGCTCCAAGCAGTCCCAGGAATCCCTAGACAATGTCCTCATCGATCTCTACAAGGTACAGCTCACGACATCCGATAATCTGGGTTTTCCTGCCATCTTTTGCTGACTGCGATGTATCCAGAAATGCGGAAGAATCGAGGAGCAGATTGAGTTGCTCAAGTATAAACTGAAGATGATATACATGGGGGAAGCTTTCAACGGGAAGACGACGAAGACGGCCCGTTCCCATGGGAAAAAGTTCCAGGTCTCCATCAAGCAGGAGACTTCCCGGATTCTGGTCTTCCCCTGTCTCTCTCATCCATCTCTCTTTGCCTATCCCTAAACCATCTCACTTTCTCACGTTGCATTGCCGTGGTATGTATTATTTAGGGAAACCTAGGGTGGGCGTACATGCAGCAGAAGAACTACCTAGCCGCGGAAGTGGTCTACAGAAAAGCGCAGGAGATTGAGCCCGACGCGAACAAAGCCTGCAACCTCAGCCTCTGCCTCGCGCGCCAGCACCGCTACGACGACGCCCGCACCATCCTCACTAACTCCACCGCCTCTTCGCTACCCGGCTACGACGACCCTAGGATCCAGAAGCGCGCCCAAGATCTCCTCTCCGAGATCGGCTCTCTCTGTTCTTCCCTCAATCTTTTCCCCGACGAGGAATATCTCGTCGGCCAGCTGGAGCTTTTGACGGCCGAGATCTCCTCTCCGGACAGCAGATTCCGCCGCCGGCTGCCCATCTTCGAGGAGATCTCCACCTTTCGGGATCAGATTGCGTGCTAAAGTACGCCGTGTAGAATGTACAGATCGGTTTGTCTGGCGGAAGGAGGAGAAGGCGATTGGACTTCTTCGTTTCCTCTGTAGCGAACGTTTATTCGCTGCCATGGATAGGCTGGCGGTCAATAATGTCTCCCATCTCGCAAGATAATCTTCTCCTAGCCTTTGTGGAAGACAAAGATTTGGGAGAAGTTCCTGTCCCTTTGTACACTGATCATCTGTCCAATTGGTTGCGCGTTGAAATTGTGAAGGGCGTTAGGCTCTCTCTCTCGCCATATGCTTGTAATATCACGTTCTTGTATGGAGAAAAAAAAAATCTAGGCATCTATTTCTGGAACCTGCACAAAACATCATTATGTGGATTGCAGTGACTTTTTTCCCCTCTCTTCTTGCATCCCCTATTAATGCCATTTTTTTCCCATGACTTGTACTACAACCTCAGCTCGAAGATCATAGCGGTGTTGGTTTTGGACGAGAGAAGAAGGACTCACAAGGACTTGGAAGAATTGTTTTCAAGTAACTCACGTCTGATGAGGAGATGGAAGGAGGAAGAGATGAAAGAAGAATGTAAAGAGAGAAAATGGAGATGCCTACAATTTACACAAGAAAAAACTCTCTTCGATTAACTATATTCTTTCTATTTATAGGCTTATATATGCAGAAAATGCCCCAATAAAAAATGTTTTCTCAGTCAAAAAGAAAAAAAGATAAAGTCGGTAATCAAAGTCATCGATATATTCAGCAAAAACAAATTTGATCAACAAGGCAGTAGAGAGATAAGTCAGTGGATTGATTTCTTTTGTCTTCTGGTGTTGATGTGGTTTCCATGCAGGGTGCACATCAAGTTTCAACAGCCTCCTTGAAGTAAAGCAGATCACATCAAGATCTTCTCAAAACTTTAGAAAAGATGGATAGTCGAAAGCTGTTTTAAATCCATAAAAAATTTGATCTTTTGTTGAACAAAACGTCACTTCAATAGAACATGCAATTACTTGATCTCTAATAAAATGATATCAAATTTTTATGTTGCTTTGTAGCTCCAAGAAACATCGAGTTCTTTGTCATAGATATTGTAGTTTTGTTGTTGTAAAAAATCATCGTCGAGCATAATGCTACAAAATTCAATTCGTTTATAATTCGACAAACCAAAATTCGTACATAATGGTACCCAAAAGAACTCTTTCTATCATCCGATAATCCAGCCCAATTACTATATGATTATATAAACAAATATATGGAAGTATTGCGAGCAGAATTGAGCCTTACAATAGTTTAATCTGAAATCTATAGTTATGTAAATATATCTAAGTATTCTCTTTGATGCTCTAAGATGATATGATCAAGAACAACACATAAAGCTTGATATCATACATGTGAAATATAATGTCTAGTTTTGTATGCTAAAAACTCTGAACTATTCTTCTAAAAACTCTTTCATCTTTCTTTAGTCCCATTGTTACTACACAACTTTCCACTTCTATGCATAGGCATAGAAACTGTCTTGCAATTCAACATATTAAGTTTCTTGAGAAAAATCCAACATATATTTCTTTTTAAGGAAATACAAATACCATGATCACTTTGATAAACTTGAAGACAAAAAAATAATAATGGAGCAAAACCCAAATCTATTATATCAAATTCTAAGACCATAAATGACTTAAATTTATGTATTAGAATTTGAGATGAAAACATGTAGATTATATCATCCACATAATGAAAATGATGAGAATATCATTCTCCTTCTTCTTGATGTAAAGATTTGGCTCATTTTAACTTCTCTAAAATTTGTCTTCACAAAGATATGAATGTAATATTCCGTACTATTCGATTATATCATCAACAATAGAAAATAATGAGAATATTATTATTCTTCTTCTTGAAGTAAATAGTTGGATCGTTATATCTTCTTTATAATATTTGGTATGAATCTAATCCTCCATACCATGCCCTCAGTACTTGTGTCAACCCATGTAATGCCTTCTTCTATTTCGAAACTCTGTCTTGGTTATCTTACAAGAAAAAACATTCATCTTTCTCAAGATGAGCACCTTCATCAAAATAGCTATTTAAATAAGCTGACTTAACACCAAATCGATAAAAAAATTTGCTCTGTTTGAGCAGCAGAGCTATTTGGAACACTCCGATCAAGATTGAATTTCACCCTGTTTATCCACTCACCTCCAATTGCATCGCAGGATTAAGGCAAGTCAATCAATTCCCGAGTCCCATTTCTTTCAATAACATCAATTGCTTCTTCTGTTTCATTTCTCGATTCTTCTTTATCTTTTTCCTCTTCATAACTCAATGTGCAAATGTGCATGAATCATAAATATCTTGTAAAGATCATACCTTCATTGGTGGTGTCAAGTTATCAAGAGAAGAAAACTCTCTTGAATTTAATGCATCAAAGTTTACTCTTGACTAGCCATGGTTCTTTCTACTTTATTGTTTGTAGATATCTCATCCCAATTCTAGTGGCATGGCTCATAAAAAGAACATCTCTTCTAGCTATCAACTTCTTCGTCTTCGGATTCTGCAACCAATATCCTTTCCTTTTGTTGTTATTATATTGAGAAAGAGAGGATTATATGTGATTATGTAGAGAGAGTAAGAGGAGAGTGAATAAATGGGCCCTGAGTGGGAAATACTGTTACACTCCCCTCAAGCTGAAGCGTGTAGATCAAATATGCCCATTGTGATACCTAAGGAGTCATATGACACAATAATAAGGCTCTTGGTGAAGATTTTAGCCAGATGGTTCGATGAAGACCTACGTGATGTTGAATCAACCTACTTAGTAGAGATAAGCTTTGGTAGTAGAAATGCTAACCTCCTTGCTACATGTCAAGAGAATGTCATACACATAGATTTCAAGTATGACAAAGCTTGACATGTTTTCGTGGAAGCAAATATCAATGTATTGAGATAATGAGGAAGGAGGGAGGCTGCCCTTTGGGAAAGAATATTTGCCAAAATAAGAGAACGAGAGAGGGAGACCGAGAGAGGGTAAAGATCTACCATTAAGACTCATATTCACTCACACTCCCCCTCAAGCTAGAGGGTGTAGATCAAATAAGCCTAACTTGAGAAAAACATTGTCGTATGAAGTCGTGCTTATGCCTTTGGGTACGAATATCAGGCAATTAGTGGGATGAGCTAATGCAAGGAGTAGTGCTGAGTCTTGAAAGAACCTAATGACCAATCGTGTGGCCATTGATCTTGATATGATTGTTACAGTCATGGAAGCTAGGGTTGTTTGCAACAAAATGATAGCTTAGTTATCACAATACTTCGAAATGGCACCTTGTACTAGAAAGCTGAAAACCTAAAGTAATTAAAGACCCAATGCATCTTAAACAAAGTATGCCACATGTTTGTGTATTCGGCTTCAATGTTGGAAAGAGAAACAATGTGCTCCTTCTGACTAAACCATGTCACAAGATTCATGCCAATGAAAGTACAATAATCGAAAGTGGATTTCTGGTCACCTTGATCACTCGCATAGTTGAAGTCATAGTAGGTCTCCATGCAAAGATGATTGCATTGCTGATAAAGAACATGCTAAGGATATGCTTATGATAGGATATTCAAGAACATGCAAATACACGAAGAGCAGTATAAACTAGTTGAGAAGATCCACAGTTTCCTATTTCTCTCTTCTTCGCATTTATCTCTCCCACGATTCCTATTTCTCTCTGTCAACCCCTCATCTCCTCTCCAGTACAAGATTTCTTCATTTATTCTTCATCTTTGGGGCATCGCCTCTCTCCCTGATCTCATCCTCTATCTTTCCCCCTCTTTAACTCGCCCCCACTCTCTCTTTCTCGCTATCTTTCACAAACACTCATCTTCTCTCCCGCGCTCCCTCTTCCTCGCACTCTTTCAGTTCTTACCTCTTTAAATAAACTATTAGTCTCTTTCTTCAACACCCTCTGTGATGCAGGACGCGGTGGTGAAAACCCTCGCGCCTGATCAATGAACCTGAGGATGACTAAGGATAGTCTATCAAACCTAACCTATGGGTAGGCGAATCCTAGACCCTAAATATGACCTCTAACCTAACCCTAAGTACAGGCAGGCGTGCCGATCAGCAAAGTCGACTCCGGGTAACCCAGGGAAACTCGCGATGATGGGTAGGGTGGGATCCTCTCGGTCCACGTCCAGAGGCGTGAAAGTCGCTCGTCGTAGAGTAGCTCGAAGGCTGCAGCCCACGCCCGGTACTGGACCTGATATACGCGACAGAACTCTAAAACCTATATCCGCTCTACCCTATCTACGTCGTCCGACGGCGGTGGAGGCGAGTAAAGGAAACGCTTCGAAAAGTAATTAACTTTAAAAGAGGGGTTGAAGCTAACCTGCGGGGCAGGGTGCCCGGTGGGTCGTGGCGTAGTGGAGAGTCGTCGTGTACGGTACGGACAGATGGCGGAAGCGATCCGGGACAGCAATATCCGGGAGTGGAATCGGCGTGGCGTGAGAGGATCCTCGGCGTGACTTGAGGCAGTAGTCGATGGCACCCGGAAACGGGCGTAAAGAGTGATCCGGGAGGGGGAAGAAAATCACCCAGACGCAGCCAATGAGGCACAGGCTTGGTGGACTGAAGGCGCGCGGGTCCGGATGATTGGACACGCGTCGGTACAGTGTGGAGTGGCGCGAGGGCGGCACCGGGACAACCAGCTGGGCGATTGGGTTGACCCAGCTGACTCACGTCTGTGGGCTTACCCGTCAACTAGACCCTGCAGGTCGCAGTCACGCGTCCGGTGGGTTGATCCAGCAGTAGGCGCTGACGTCAGGATCCACGTAGGCGTCACGTCGGAGATCGGGATCGGGTGCCGTATTTCTGGAGGAGACGGAGAAGTCGAGCAAAGGTAGGATTGGGGGGGGGGGGGAGAAAGCCTTAGCCAGGTGGATGAAGGAGGAAAATCGGCGGCAGGCTGGGAGCCGTGGGAGGGGGAGAGGCACCAAGGCCGGACGGCACGAAAGGAGGGCGATTAAGCCCAGATTCCGAGCGGCAGACTTCCCGTGGTGAGGGTCACGTCCCGCGGGGTCGACTTCCGCAGATAGAAAAATGAATTCCGGAGGTGTGTCGGGAATTGTCAAGCGGGACAGGGATGACGAATTTGATTTGTGGGGATTGAGGACGGGGTGTCGAGGGAAATGTAGGAAGGTCCTCGTCGGATTGACGGGGAAGGATCTGGCGATGGAAAGGGAGGGGAATCGTCGCACGGGTAGGTGTGTCGACGGGCGTGAGAGGCAGGATTTTTGTAGCCGGGAGTGATCCGCGGTCGAGGGAAGCCCGCGGAAGGCTGAATTCTGCGGAAAGGTCAAATTCCGCAGAAATTGATTTTGGCGAGGTGGTTGGGAGGATTTGGCAGCGGACAGGTGAGTTTGGCAGGACGACGTGGGGAAATGGAGTCGCGAGGACGATGTTTGAGCCTGCAATCCGTGAGGATGGAAACTGGATTGGATCGTGACTCTTCGGGGACAGGAATTCCGAGAGGACGGAAGCGGGAATGGCAAGGGAGACGCGGCGAGGTGGAGCTGGGAGACTGGGAGTTGGGAAGGTAAATTGTTTGCGCGTGGAGGGGAAGAGGAGTGGGAGAAATTCAGGAAACGATTTGGCCGAAAGGGTCGCGGGAAGAGATTTGGCCGAGGAGGCAGGCGGAAGGACGCGAATTCGTGGGACGACGAATTCGGGATTAGCTTTCGAAATTTCAAGAGAATGACAGGGAAATTTCGGAAAGCGTGATTTCGAAGGGAAAATAGAAATTTCGTGATGGGAGTAGGCGAGGGAATTCCAAGCGACAGACGGACGGTTATGGGGAGTTGACGGGGTGGTAGGGATGGGATGGTTGGGCGTAAGGATGGTGGCAGCGCGGTGGATCTGGTGGGGAAATGGGAAATCGGCGGCGTCTAGGAAGAGCAGGTATGGGCGCGTAGGTTGGAGGAAGGGGGGAATGCTTTCGGAATGTGGGTAGGGGTGGAAGAGGAGAGTCTCAAAATGAGCTGATCAGAAAATCGGGGCTCACGGGGAAGGAGGACGGGATTGGGACGGAGATTTCCTGGAGATCGGGAATGGGGAGGGGAAGCGAGAATCGGGAAGGAGGATGAAGCCGCGGATTTTGAGAGGGGAGAGAAAGAAGCGGGATCAGCGGGAAGGCAGGGAGAGGGAAAATCGTGGATGCGGAGGAGAATGGAGGAGAGGAGGAACGGAGACTGGAGGTGATGAACAGCGAAGTTCGCCGGAGAGGAAGGCTGTGGTAGTGGAGGATGGCAGCACGGCGGTCCGGCGGCGGCGGCGGCGGCTTGAGGACGGCAGCGTCGTGGGGATGGCGGAGAAGAACCAGTGGCCGAGGCAAGGAGTGGCGGCGGTCGTCGCGGCGGCGGCGGCACGGAGGCGTGCGGCGGCGGCGGCGGCGGCGGCGACGACGGCGGTTGGACTCCTTCCCCGGCCTTCCTTGAGCAGCCACTTGAGAGGGAGAGCACTCCTTTCTTTCTTCAAATGACGGCCAGGGTTTGTGGGGGTCCCTTCCCTCTTATAGAGCCCATAATGGGCCGAGAGGGAAAGGGCCCACTTGAGGCCCACAACCCACACCTAACATACTCATAGAAAGAAATAAGGTTCACAAAGAAGGATGGGCTTCACAAATGGGATCCCGAAAAGGGAAGAACCCACCCGGAAGCCTAAAGGGAGAGAAGAAATAAACGAGGACCCGCTTAAACATGTGCGGATCAAAAGTTCATAATAAAGAAATAAAGATAAGCGGATAGATCCGCGCGCGCAAAAGGGCTCCTCCGGCGCCGTGGTATCGTGTCTTGGTGGCGACGGGGGTCGTACGCCACCACTCTGTCTCTGTCTCGCTCTCTCTCCTTCTCACTCTTCCTCTTACTCTCTCGTACTCTAACTTCCAACCAATCTTTCTCTCTCCTGCTCTCTCTATCACTCTTTCGATTGCTCTTGTTCTCTCTTCTTTTCAGTCTCCATCTCTCTCTGTCTCAATTTTCTCATCTTCCCATTGCATTCCCTCACTCTCTCACAAACGCCACTTTTCTCGCTCTTGTGTTCTCTTTTCCAGGATTCAATTCTCTCCCCCAGTCTCTCTTCCTTCTTCTGCTCTCCATTTCTCTATTTTTCACCATTTCAACTTCTCTCTGGTCCTTTCTCTTCCTCTATCTCTTTTGATTCCTCTCCATCCTTATGGAAATATCTTTATTTCACTCTCCGTCATCGTCCTCCTCAAGCTCTTTCTTGCCTCTCTCTCTCATGATTTTTCTCTACCTCTAAAATTCTCTCGCACTTTATTTTTCTCACTCTTTCTTACGCTTCCTCTCTCTATTTCACCCTCCCTCCTCTTCGGCTTTTTGTAGAGACAATTCCTTGAGCCCCAAGTTCTTCTCTTGTCCAATCTCTTTCCTTCTTGCTTTTGCCCTCTCCATCCTGCGTTTCCATCTTCTACCTTGCTCCCTCTTCTTCCCCCATTCTACAATTCCCGATCTCTCCCTCTCTCAAAATTGCTCTCATCACTCGCTCTTAAGAGTTCGCCTCTCCTACCGCTTATTCTCTCTCTGTCTTACAAAGTCTCTCTCTCTCTCTCTTCCTCTCTTGTCTTCCTCCTCTTTATTTTCCCCTCTCACGCGTTTGCATTCTTCTTTGCTCTAGCACTTGCTCTATTTTTCTTCTTCTCTCCCTTTGGATCGCTCGCATCCTCTCTATCTTCCTCTCTCTCCATCTCTCTCGCTTTCACTCGCTTTCTTCTTCTGCCTAGATTTCCAACTCCCTCTCCAACTTTGCCCTCCGTGTAGCACTCTCCCGTCTCTTTCGCATTTCCACACGCTTCTTCTCTTTCCCCCAATTCACGCATTATTATTTTTCTTATGCTTCTTCTTCACACTCGCTTATCCTTTCTATCTTTCTCTCTCTCACACTCTAACTTCTTTTGAATCCCTCTATCTATCTCTTCTCTCTCTATATCTCTCTTCAGGTCTCCTCTTGAAGTTTTACAATCCTCTCTATCTCTCCCGTTCTCTCTTTCTCTTTGTTTTTCTCCAACTCATGCTCTTTCCTTCTCTCCCTTACACTCTCCCTTTCTTGCTCTTCCTCTAGCCTCTAGTTTCCCTTCCTCTCCTCCTCCCCCGTTGTTACCTCTTTCTCCCATATTCTCCTCAATTCTTCACTTAATATTAAATCTCTAAAATCCCTCTATTTCATAAAATTGACATTTTCTCGTCCTAAAATCCCTGCGAATCGACCTTGGAAGCTCTACGCCTTATTAATCTCTACCTAGTCTTAGTTTTCTGAATTATAAATAGTAAAATTCATTGGGCTTGAATGAACAACAACTCAGAGCTCAACAAAAGCTTAGCACCCAACGGACTCATAACTCAACCTATCGACCGGGGCACAATCGATGATTGACCAATCAGTCTATGTTTGACATAAACAATTAATCATGTTGACCAATAATCGTTATTGGGTTTATCGAGTTATTAACTAGTAAAATATATGTACTTTGAGCATCAACCACAAAAGGTTTGTGGATATTGGCAGATATAGATATAATTCAAGGGTTTTTGAGAAAAATTTCACACACCCATTATTTCTAAAGAAGAAGAGAATGATCACAACTCAAGGTGCACATGTATAAATCCGAGCAGCTTGGAATACTTCTTCAATGAACCTTGTATAGATTTTAATGATCCGTTCTTGGTGCCTTGGTCTGTGAATGTTAGATTCAATATCTTTGTTATATTCAATCATTTGATAGAAATTTTGAGAGCCAACCAAGAATTGAATCTCTTCGGATCATTATCTATGTGATCCAAGGCAGCAACAATGTTTACTCCTGAATCCTTGATTTTATTTGAGTTTAAGGAATTTTTCCTTTTTTAGAGGATTATGATCCATCACCTGATCACATCAGGTTAAGAGGGCATAAAATCTGTTGACGTGGCGATGTTGTCCTCAATTCGAGAAATTCGATTTTTTTTTATTGCCGACGGGCAAATAAATTTGGAAAGGAATCGGAGGTTTGTCAGCCAGGAGGAGCGATGGCGTCGAGGCAAATGGAGGAGATTCAGAGGAAGCTGGGGACGTTAGGGTACTCTCGCGGCGCCAATGCTCCCGCGCAGTCCCTCCTCTTCGCCGGCGTAGAGCGCTACGCTCTCCTCGAGTGGCTCTTCTTTAGGTGAAGTCCGCCGATCCTTCTTTCTCTTTCATTTGCAATCCTGAAATACTATGAACGTGCATTTCTGGTACGACATTGTGATTTTTAGGTCTATACCAGGAGTATTTGTTCCTCTTTGGATTGCATTTTGTTCAGATGCGTAATAAAGTTCGGTAATGTCGTCTTCCGTGTTGCTTTGGTCTGTAATATTTACAGGCTATTGGGGGAAAAGTCACCATTCACGCAGCAGAATTGGCAGGGCGATAACATGGATCATGACGAGGAGACATCACGCCTTCAACGTATATTTCCTGTTCTGATTCTACTGAACAAATTTTGTAAAGTTTTCTTATTGTCTTTCTCTGTCTATCGATATGCATTCTTATCTATAGCTTCTTCACGGTAGATTTTACGTAGATTTTTTTCAAGTATATCGCGTTCTTCCACGTATTTCAATTTTCTTGTCATTTTTTAAATCATATTGAGTAAATTAGATTTTTGCTATTATTTTGTATTTTGAATTCCCCCATTATTGTCTGCGAGCCATATCATTTCACTAATGCTTTGCAGATTTAGCTGAGATCGCAAATTTCCTAGGCATCACGTCCTCAGTTGATACAGAAGCCATGCAAGTGAGTTTCTCTTTTCTTAGTTTAATCGATCATTTATTCTCTGATAGTGATGATTTCAGGGAAAAGGAGGATATGAAGAACGCGTAGAAGTTCTTCGTCTTATTGTTGACCTTGTGGAAGCCAGTTGCTTTTCCGACTACCCACAATGGAGGTAAGCTTCCTGCTCGATCCATCATTAAAAGTTGATCATTATTGTTGACTTAAATTTTCATTTCTCAAAGTGTTGATGAACAGCTGGCAAAGGATGTGCAGTTGTTAGATTCCATAGCAGAAAAGCAATCCCAGATCCTGTCTGAAGACTGCAAGTTATTTCCTGCCGATGTTCAGATTCAGTCACTGTTCCCTGTGTAAGAATATTCTAGTATATATTTCAATGGTTCCAAATTAAAGGGGTACTTATGTACCCCTTTAATTTGACTTTGTACACTCGTCATATTACTCTATGACAACGGGGGGGGCCTCTCTTTCTTTTTTCAAAAAAAAAAAAAAAAAATGGTTCCAAATCAGCATCAGGTGATGTTATAGTCATGAAAAATCTATTTTTTTTGTTGCAATGTCACCCTTTTTGGGGTTTAAGGTGCAAGGTACATGGTTAAGGCTTTTAAATTTCCTTGGGATTAGCGTTTAGCATTTGGGTGTATCACTTAGTGTCTAGGATTTTTAGTCTTTCTAGCGTTTAGAATATGAGTTTTCTGAGGTTTAAGATGTACAGTTTAGTATTAGGGTTTTAGGGCTTAAGAATAATAGCTTTCAAGTTTTCTATTGTTTGATTTTAGGTTTAGGATGCATAGTTTAGGGTTTAGGATATTTTATGAATGAGATTTATTTTTGTAGGTTTCAGGGTTTTTAGAGGTTTAGTATTTTTCTATGACGTTATTTTCTGGGTTTAAGGTTTATAGGGTTTTGAATTTCTCGGTTTACAGTTTGAGGTTTATAGGGTAAATGTTCTAGGGTTTAAGACGTTTAATATTTGTCATTTAGAGTTTCCGATCAAACCTTAAAACTTATAAAGGTTCATGGTTATTTTGTAATTACGGGATTAATCTATGGTGGAGCTCAAAACAAGTCAATCATTTTGATAATATTGCCCATAATTTCTACTGAATCCACAATTTTAAATATGAATTATTTCTCTGGTGTACTTGATGTTTTCTTTGTGCTCTGATCCTTTTGCAGGCCAGATATTTCTGAGCTAGAGCTGAAGCTTTCTGAGCACGGGAAAACTCTAACGAATTTACAAAATGCCGTTAGGGATTTGGCTTCCAAGGTCAAATCTTTGCTTTTAAATTTCCCATGAAAATTTGATCAAAAGAATCCTTATGGTTTTATAAGAAATTAATGGGCCATGGAAACTTAATTATGCTGGCCCACTACTTATTCCATGCAGCATCCTTACAATCCCAATGAAGAATATGGGGAAACAGAAAGTCGGTTGCGGGCAAGCCTTGAGTCCTTCTTAGAGACCGTTAGATCCTTCAATTTAATATACACGAGGGTAAAGTCTAAAGTTTCCATTTTATTTTATTTTTTTATCAGAAAACTAGATTCGTACCATGCTTTCCTCTGTCAGGAAATCCGTCCTTGGACCCACATGATGGAGGTGCCACAGCTGCATGGGCTAGGCCCCACTGCCAATCGCTTGTTGGAGGCTTATGACTCTCTATTGAAGGTATATATCTACACGTCGACTCCAATCAAACCCATGATTCGTAATTTGACTTGCCCAAGTAAGAAATCCTGACCATCGAATTAGCATGGATTCATCATTTGACTCGGCTCATGGAAGCAAAATCAGCATTGACCTTTGTTTCTCTTTGATGATGGGGGAGAGAAAAAGAGGCTGATCCCCCCGGAGGAGGGGGAGAGATTTCATCTAAGTTTACTGGTTGACCAGGAATAAATAACCCCAACAATTTTACCTTTATTCCAGCATAACATAAAATACGCTGAAATTGTGTAATATATTATTTAATGTACTTTACTTGGGTTTTTTCGACATTGGTGCAGTTTCTTGGGGGACTGAGGGGACTAAGAGACTCATACGTAGCCATGGCAGCAGGAGATGGATCGAGCATGGGGCCCAGTTCGTCGGTGTCCAAGATCATGGCCGAGTGTGAATCCGCCCTCTCCTTCCTTAACCGCAACCTCACTGTTCTGTCTGCCACGGTGGCTCGAGAGCGTGGCCAAACCTTGACGAATCGTTAACATGGTCCTTGTTTCTTCTCCAAGATCATGCAGGGTTACATTATAAGGGAAGAATGATAGCGTGCTCTCTCTCTCTCTCTCTCTCTAAAAAATGGAACAGTGAGAAGGTGTTTCTGCATGACCAGGTCAGTTATCTTATTGGCAGGTCTGACCACGAACAATCAACAATGTTTTAAGTTGCAGACTGATAAAGAAGTCAACGGCTAGTGGATCTCCGATCTTACAAATTTGTCTTTGGTTTTCCCCGTAATGCAGCCACCCGCCTTGACACAGTGCGCATGGTCACGAACTCTTCTGCCGCTGAAGGATGAATTCCGACCTGCAAAGAGTCAACGGTCAATTCCACACCATGCTGAGAGATTAGTCAAATAACTATGGTCAGCGGAGGTTACCGTGCTGTCGAGCTGTGCCTTCGTGGCACCGCACTTGAGGGCCACAGCAATACCCTGGAGTTGACCAAAATGGTCAAGCAAAGGAAGAGAAAGAGGTGTCACACGTTGGGGTCCACGCGATGACGTGGACCTCAAAGAGAGGATGAAATTACCTGCATGATCTCAGGGGCATCTGGACCGCACATCGAGGCCCCTAGAACCCTATCCGTTTCAGAATCGACCACAAGCTTCATGACGGTCTTCTCCTGTCTCCTGCATGTTACCACATAGCATTAACGATAGAATATGAAAATCTCACGGACATGAGGGAAGAGAGAGAGAGATGACAATGAAATGGCTCCTCCTGTGGTGAACAAGAGAAGCTAGAGAGACACAGATACAGCTGCCCCCAAAATGGCTCTCTTACTGAGGCTGAAAGATTGAGGGTGGAGAGGGTTGACAGGAACATGGAGTTCTTCATAAGAGGGGGGGAGAGAGAGAGAGAGAGAAGACAAACCCTGATATGGTGTTCCTCATGGGGGTGAAGGTTGAAGTGAAGACCAAAACATCACTCTCGCCTTGCTCGATGGCCTGTTCCTCACTAAGACCAACAATAGAGAGAGGAGGGATGCTGCAAGAGAGAGAAAGTCATAACTCTATTGACCTGTAAAGCCCGTTTTCATTGGACAGGTATAAACCAGCAGGAAAATCACCAGAACACAGCACACGGCACGTCCTTATAGTCTGGTTTTGTCGGCTGCCCGCCAAATACAGTTTTCTGCAGTTAAAAAATATCAAATGACAACGCGAGAAATATATCTGTAGCTATTTATAAATGTCAGCATATATAGACACAGAAAGAGAGATTGCATACAGTGAAGCAGCTGCCTTCCATTAGAGCAACAGGAGTGAGATTCATCCTGTTGGTGACGTCACCCACGGCCCAGATGCTGGGAATGTTAGTTCGTGAGTACTCATCTACCTGAACACATCATAAACGCTTCAGGTCTCTCAATCATCCAATACATAAGGAAGATCGAACTGTAATCTTCAGCATTGAGAATCAATGATGGGAGAACCTTGATTGCTCCTGCTTTATCGGTTTCCACCCCAACAGCTCCCAAGTTCAATCGTTTAGTATTTGGGCTTCGACCTGCCGGAGAAAATCATGCCAGCGCAAAGTTAAAGCTTAAAAATGTGTCAATTTCAGGGATGAGATGGGGTTTACCAGTAGCGAACAGCACAACATCTGCAGTCAATGTGTCACCCTTGTCCGTAAGAACTCTTATCCCGTCCTCTGTTTTGGTCAACTGGAACGAGATAATACTGTAAATCTTTTTGATCTGGGGTTGAAGGGGGAGGGGGGGCTAGAGAGATCTGAATTGCCCCAGTCAACATACCTCAGAAAGATTTGTTCCTGGATGCAGTCTTATACCCCTGCCCTCAAGATTCTTTGCTACTACCGATCTCATTTCACCATCAAAGCCTCTGGAACGTTAATGTTAAAGAAATTAATATCTAAAGAGAAAAGATCAATACAATTAATCTCATTGATAAATCAAAGTTGGATGATGTGAGCCTCAACAGAAAAAAAACTAATATCAAAATAAAAGAGGATCCAGGAACGTCAATGTTTTTTAAAAAAACTAACAATTCAATTTACGATTATATTTTCCTTTTCTTCTTTTATTTCTACATGGATCCAGGCACATTGAGCAAAATATAATTAAATACATGAGCAGAACTGTAATTTTGGATAAACAGCTCATCTCTCTCTCATCTGTGTCTCTTTATCTCTCTTCCAGTGTCTGTGTCAAAGAATTGGAGAAAAAGGGCAAAGGGAATGCTGAGACATGTCCAAATTTAAGACTGGGCAGGACCCTAATTTCAACAACAAGGATTCCCTCTCTCGCTCTCTCTAGCTTTCTCCTTCCTACGACTAGAACATTGTGAAAGGAACGGCCCTGACAGGAACCAAAATGGGACTATTCAAACATAATATGAGATGAATACCATGACAACGAGATTATTTTCAAGAAAATGAAATTATGGGAAGACGATGGAAGAATTCCATGATACCTTAGAGGAAGCTCCTTCCTATAAAATAGGTCCACAGTGGCACCCATTCCACGCCATATTGAAGCAAATTCAACAGCAATGTACCTGATTCACAACAAAGTAATGCAATTAATTTTTGTATATAATTAATTCAAAATGGGATGTACTTGAAATATACCCTCCTCCTAGAACCACAGCATGCTTTGGTACATCATCCAAACTCAAAGCTTCATCAGAAGTGATTGCCAATTCCTGAAAAAAATGAATAAATGATAACATAGCTCAAACAGCAGGAGGTAGAGAGAGAGCTACAAATTATACCTTCCCAGGAATGTTCACCAATTGGGCTCGACTTCCAGTAGCAATCAAGATGTTCTTTGCCTTGTACAAGTGCTTTGAACCATCTGGCTGCGTGACTTCAACAACATGGGGACTCACTAATTTTCCCTCTCCTTCAATCAGTGTAACTCCAGCATTATTCAACATTCGCTTGTAGATCCCATTCAGTCGAATGATTTCTTGGGTCTGCAGAAAATACAAAATTTGACTCACGATAGTTTGAGAAGGTTCTGATGCTCAATTCTTAAAGATTATTAAAATTGAGGTTTCTGAATTCACGTAATGAAGGATAAAGGGACCTTGTTATGTAGAAGCTTCTTCCAGTCGAAGCCAATTTCTTCGCCGAGCTCCCATCCAAACTTTCTAGCATCCTATGTTCATGTAAGTATGCAAGCATTTATCTTTTGCCCCATTCAAATATGTAATAACTTGAAGCTCAATAACAGATAGGGCCAATAACAGATTTTGTATAGAAGATCAAAAGGGAAAAATAGACAGACAGATATTCGGGTTGGAGGGAGATAGTTTATATAACCACCTGTCCAGCTTTTTGTAGCCGTTGGGGCAACGGTCATATGACCGTTGCCCAACGGCTAGTAAGGGCAAAAATGGTATTTTGCCCATAATGATAAATCTAATGACAGAAGATGGGGAAAGAGGCTAACTGGCCATTTATAGTCTATGGCACTATTATACAATGTTTGAGACAGGTTAGAGAGAGATCTATTAATCTGAAGAGTCTCTGTCTAACAAAATAAAAGAAACAAAGATGGAAGGATAAGCACACAAAAAATATCCTCTTACTTCCAGTTCGCCACAGAAGGATGCTCCATAAACTAAGATCTTCTTTGGAACACATCCACGTATCACACATCTGTAAAACAAAAACAGGAGGGAGAAATCTTAAAAATTATCTATCACTTCGGGGAAGCCTCTGAAATGTTATATCATTCTCAGCAAAAGATCCATTCAAAGGTATGAAAGTGATGAATATCTGTGTTATGTGGTTGAACACAATTTCCTAGGTACTTGTGGTACAGGGGCAAAATTGCAATTTTCCTCAGCCAAATCTGATTGTCCTCAATAGAACCCTAAATAACTTGCAGCTGTCTAGGGAACGTTATTATTTGTGATCACCATTTAGGAGAGGCCAGAGAATCTTCTGGATGCCTTACCTCGACAACTGAAAAGCTGACTTTAGATTGCTTCTCTACATTTCTCTCGGTGTTTCCCTTATCTCTTTCATCCTCACGAAGATAGATGATACAATCCCAGATCATCTCTTGACGAATTCTCAATAAGATGAAAAAAATGAGAGAAAGAGAGCTAATGGCAAGTCAGATGCAGCTCATCTCTGCACAAAACTAGAGTATGCATTCGACAGGGATTTCTGTTCCTCTCCTAACCCAAAGTGGGCACTCAATGGATCTATTCTGAAGTGAGTAACCCTTGGAGCCCATCCCTATTTACAGCCTTGTTACAAGCTATTAGGTGTATCTTACAGCAATATCCTTCATAACTGTTCTATACTGACGGCTTCATTAATTATTAGCCCTCATTGGATTTTGAGGCTAGAACAATTTGATAGATATAAATCTAGAAAACTAGGCTGATAGATGGCATTCTAAATCTGGATAACACTCAGATCTAAAATTGATCTCATGAAAAGAAAAAGTTGCTTCTAGGAAACAATGACTGGCCAACTCTATCAAAAATGAAGAAAAAAGAATTTAGTGTGGGAAAACTTACGTTCCACCAACTCCTCCGATCACTTCTGAGCTGATTGGATGAAATGGAAGCTCACATACTGCAACCTGTAAACAATTAAAAAACCCATCAATGGATTCAATGAAAGTTGAGAAGAATAGTGTGAATAAAGAAGAGAAAGCTGTCACATTGAAAAGAAAACTCCTTAATCATCGTCTTATGAGTATAAGGCACTGAAAACAATAGACATTCTAGCTGACAAAGATGACTCAAAGATTGATTCCCGAGAATATGCAGTCAAATTTCAGGAAAAGCCTGAGTGTACATCTATACATCACATGGGACGTCCTAAGATACACTGGAGATCAGCCTCCAGGGATTGGTCAGATCATTGTGATCTGAGGAGGTTCGTGGTTGTCATGAACACCAACAGCTGCTTCATTAAGGTGATCAATTCATAAGTAATGAGACACAAGGAAACCATTAAACCCTAAATTCTTCTACTTCCGAGTTACAAAGGCAGCAGCGATGGCAGAGGTGTCACTGGGGGCAAAGTTCTCTATCTTTCTCCATCCTCTCTACGTACCGTGAAGATATACATTTTTTAAGCTCAGCCGTTAGGTCTGTCCGAGGACAGATCCAGAGACCCAGATAGCTCACCCATTTTTTTTAAAACAAATGCTCACCTTAGCACCAAGACCGGCAGAAGTCCTGGAAGCGCGGACGCCGCCACTACCAGCGCCAATCACGAAAAGGTCATAGTCAAACTGCTCTTCCTCAACAGAACGCCCTTCATCGCCGTCAATGAGCATCTTCCTCGACATCTCGACACAATGACTGAAAGCATACAAATAAACAAAGCCATAATAAACGAGCAAAGCCACGACTCATGGTTACTGAAAATAATCGAAGAACGCTCGAAATTCCATCGGGTAAATAGAAGCGCAAAATAATTGGAGACAAACAGATGAGAGAGAGAATCGTGCCAGGTCAATTCATGCAGCAACTTCCGGTACGATTTGGATCTACAGAGAAGAGCGAAGAGTGGGAGAGGGAGATCATCTTACAAGGAGTTTATGGGGGAAGATGGACTGCCAGCAATGGGTACCGGCCACGCGGAGGCGTTGGGGCCGCGGGATTCAACCGACTGTGAGAAAGTAAACGCCAATTTTTTAAACTTATAATATAAAAATTTTAAGAGAAAAGATTGTTATAAAAATAATATTATTTATAAAAACATTGGGGTGGTGGCGCAGTTGGCTAGCGCGTAGGTCTCATAGCTTAGAGTAATCCTGAGGTCGAGAGTTCGAGCCTCTCTCACCCCAAATTTTTTATTCAGCCTAGCAACGACCAAACTCTTTTTTGGACTATTTTTTTTAATTCATAAGCAAACCAAATAAAATACCTCCTTCAATGACTTCATTTGCGTAAATAAATATTTTTATTTACGTCTTGTAATATATACTTTTGATCATTATTAATGGATGAATTTCTAGAAATAAATAGACTTGGCATAGAAATAGAGTCAAATTAGTTGATTAAATGTCTTGTCTAAAAGATATTTATATAAACATAAATCAATGGCATAGTCTCTTTCAACATATATACATATATTTATATCTATACGTCGACATATTTTCCTACATATGCATATTAGTAATTCATCTATTGACTTATTTTGTGCAAGCTTCATGCCCATCTTGTCTATTGAAACTTAAACTTGAAACTGCCACAGTCGATCGTTGAAAGAAGAATAAAGCTCCCTTTCTCTTTCATGGTCAAGATCTCATTCCTACTCCATAATCAATAAGTTTTTTGGGATCTTGTTAAGTCACTTCCTCTAAGTTAATCAGCTAGATTTTTGGCGTATTTGTAAGTGCCTCTGCTAGTTTTGACCAATTTTTATGATCCATTTGTTTGAATTACTTTTTGAAAAAAGTCAATAGGCAACTTTCAATTGAGATAAAACAAAATATGAAGAGTGGATAATTGGTTGATGAAGATATATGAGAAGTGTGAGAGTAATGTCAAGAGTTGACCTTATTTCCTCATTTCCTCATACATCGATTAAATATTATATTATTAATCTTCACTTCCTCATATATCTTCGTTGCATCCTGATAGTCTCCGTGTCCAATAGCCTCCTTAGAAAATAAAAAATAAAGAAAAAATGTAATGTGAAATTGATCGATGAAATGGAATATTAAAAAATGATAATTAGCTTGTTTCTTCACTCGTACAATAAAATAATTTGTCCACCAAATGCATATATTCCTATTAGAAATCACTCATGATTCAAACTTTTTAAGTGTATGCTTTAGTAAATCGACAAACTCTATCTGAAGATATCACAATATTCGTGCCATTATACTTTATTCTAATTTTGCTCTGCTTTTCTCTCATTAAATTTGCAATAATAAGCATAAGATAATGGTGGCGTCGTTGATAATGCCATTATCGTTCATATTATCGTCAAAATTAATGATTATCGGTTACGTAGGGCGCGCTTCGGACTTTTCTCTCCCCCATACGTGCGCCTCCATGGATTCAATAAAATCCGTCATTAAAGGCGACAGGAACCTACCAGGAATGAACCTGCTCGGCCTTTCACGGGTCTCATCTGTATCTCCCCTCAAAATAGAGCCACAGCGAATGAAAAATCTTCTATCTACTGATAACGATAATGCCAGCGTTATTCACGTCATTATCGGGATTAATTATTATTCAATTCATGATTCAAGTGGTCGTTCTTCTGACTCTTATGTTCCCTGAACTAATTCCCTTGTTTGCTTTCGTTTGTCACGAAAGCCGACGAACCTAACAACAGCGAACTGATTTGACCGTTCTTGGTTTCTCTCCCAAAAAGAAGAGATACATAAATCAGAATAATGCTCTATTCGTTGAATTTTATCTGACCCGTGCTTTCGAAATTCGTCGGAGAGAGATTGCGAGGATAAGCCGGCCCAGAGATTCGAGACAGAGAGAGAGAAAGAGTGATGGAGGAAGACGGGATCCAATGGTTTTCGGAGGGATGCATCTCCCACATCATCTCTCTCACCTCTCCCGCCGATGCTTGTAGATTGGCCGCCGTGTCCGAGATATTCCGGTCGGCGGCGGATTCTGATTCCGTTTGGAAGAGATTCCTGCCGTCCGATTTTGCAGAAATCATCTCCCGCGTGGACGAGCGATTGAAATTCTCTTCTTTAAAGGACCTCTTCTTTCTTCTATGCAAACCCCTGCTCCTGGACGGCGCCCGCAAGGTAAAAAACTTAAGTAAACTAAAATGAAATTATTCCTGCTCCAGAAATTTTCTAGAATATTCATTTTCTGAGTTTCCAGAGCTTCTCGTTGGAGCCGCGGAGCGGGAAGAAATGCATTGTTCTGTCTGCGAGGGAGCTGACGATTCTGGGTGGGGATTCCGAAGCTAACTGGCGATGGAGTTTCGTTCATGGGTCGAGGTTTTGCCTCTCTCTCTCTCTCGGGTGCAATAAATAAAAGATTATCGTTTTGTCATACGGGATGAATGATGAATTGCTCCCAGGTTCTCGGAGGCGGTGCGGCTGCACGACGTTTGCCTGCTTGATATCCGAGGAAAAATAGACTGCCGGATGCTCTCCGGAAATACGAGCTACGCGGTACGGCTCATCTTCGAGATCGGCGAGGACTCCTACGGCCTGGATTTTCCCCAGCGGGGGAAGATAAAAATCGGCGCTTTCACATTTGAGAGGACTGTTAGTCTCTGTCCGAGAGAGCCCCACTTTCCGTCGATTACTGAGGAGGTGAGAACTCCTCGGAAGAGAGAAGACGGGTGGATGGAGGTCGAGGTGGGCCGATTCTTCTGCTGTGAAAGGGATGATCTCGAGGTGGAGTTTTCCGTTACTGAGATAAGAGGCTTGCACTGGAAACGTGGGCTGCTTGTGGAGGGGGTAGAAGTGAAACCTGAAAGCTAGAGAGTAAAAGTCTAGAATCTAGGCAGTGAATTTTTATGATTCTTCCTGCGTTTATCTAAATATTTCTTTAGTGGACGTGTAAAAAATTTAATACACACTTTCCAGTTAATATCAAACGTAAGCCTGCACAATGTGAATCAAATTATTGGATATGGAGCAAGATTAGAAGCATCCTTAGTGGGCCTGAGGAGGATCCAACTGCACAATTGGGTCTACTAAGTTGGGTCCCACTTTTTCCTCTGTTTTAGGGCTCTCTCTCCCCTAGTGAAGTTAGAACCCCCATTGCATCTCATTCTCTTTTTTCCTATATATACAATCTGATTAACATCAATCACTCTACAAACATAGAAATAAAACAACTACCTATGAGGAAAGATGATCTCTTAGGGGATATCATCTCTGGAGCATGGAGAGAGATAGATAAAATAAATAATCAAATCCATGGTAGAAGTTACAAAAACATTATTTCAAACAAGATTTTGTGTGTAAATGGTATATAGATAAGTAGTCTAATAATCTTGATGGATGATAATAAAATTAAAAAGGATGATAATGTACAGTCTTCATATTTTTATAATTTTTTCTTAAATTTTTAGTCATTGAATCCCTTGCCCTATGGTATTTAGTGTAATTCTCATACCGATTTTTGTAACTGCATCATGTATCTGTAGTTTTCGGGTTTATCTCGTGATGCATTCATTTTTTTTCATTGAGTAGAGTTGTGCCTACCAAGGTACCTTTATTCACACCATCTAGGCCTCAAGCATGATACATCCTAGTGGCAACCTCTTGCTCCTATGGACCCTTCCGATCTCTCTTGGACTGTCCTCCTCATTAAACTTTTGTGTTGTTGGTGTCTTGGCTTGCCTCTTTCTAGATTGCCTTTCAACGTGGGTTCATCTAGTATCCATTTTGATTTTCGATTCATCAAGAAACTACTAACATATTGTGAGTTATTGAGCCCACTCCTGATCGAAGTGACTAGCAAAGAGTCCACAATGAGTAACTAAAACTCATTAATGACCTATGTGTGCAAGTGTGTATGAAATTCCATAATCTCTATGGAAACAAAGGATGATGTATTGAGATGATTAAGGAATGAGGGATGTTGCCCCTTCTTATGTTGAAGGGAAACCCTACATGAGAGAAAAAGAGAATTACATATTCATCCATTTGGGACCATATTCACTCACACTCCGCCTCAAATTGGAGCGTAGAGATCAAACAAGGCCAGCTTGCAAGAATAAAGTCCCCTGAAATCGTGCTCAGTCCTTTGGTAAGAATGTTGGCTAGCTAGTGGGATGAGCTAACGTGAGGAGTAGGGATAAGAAATACATGAACCAGATACATAATGATGTGGCAATCAATCTTAATGTGCTTAGTGCACTGATAGAAGTTCAAGTTGTTCGCACAAAAATGACAGCTTGGTTATCATAGTACATCAGCATGGTACCTTGAACAAGAAAATCGAGCTCCTTAAGTAATGAAAAAATCCATAGGATCTTGGATTAAGTATGCCCCATGACACAGTGTTTGGCTTCAAAACTATAAAGAGATACAACATGTTGTTTCTAACTTTATCATGCGAGGAGATTCTTGCCAACAAAGGTGCAATAGCTAGAAGGGGATTTCATGTCACCTTGATCACTCACAAAGCTGGAATCACAATGAGCATCCACATGAAGACGACTATGTCACTAATAAAGAAGACCATGTCTAAGAGCATAATTAAGATATGCAAGTACACAAAGAGCAACATGCCAAGCGATCTCCTGAACGCGTGCATAAATTGGCTAAGAAGACCCATGATATAGGTGATAGCCAGATGTGTAATAGTCAAATAGATGAGCTTCTCAATATGTCGATGATAAGAGAAGTAGTGTCCTAGAAGTTAGGCTTACTATTGGTGGGAGATGATTGGGGTTTGCACCCAAGAAGGTAAGTCTTTGTATGCATGTTAAGGATGTATTTTTCAATTTTTTGAGAACCAACTTGCTTGGGTGATATGCAAACTTAATTTCCATAAAATACTTTGAAGTGCCTAAATCTTGAATAGTAAGATGTTGATGCAAGTAAGTCCAAGCACGAGAAATACTAATTACATCACTCTTTGTGACGAGAATATCATCAGCACACATAGAGAGGATAACACACTAAGCAAGAGTAGATGAGCGAAAAATAGTAGGATCCATCTGATATGGGTAGAAATATGGTCGTCGAATGCGCAAGTTTGCGTATCAAATATTATACTCAACTCTTCATTAAAATTAGAATATTGGTGAGTCAAGGTCAAATCCACAAGTAGGAAGGTTATGAGATTAAAATAAAGAGATATTTTTGGTAGTTTTAGATTTAGAAAGCGGAGATGACGATGAAAGGAAGAAAATGTGCACAAAATGAGATGAACTGAGCGAATACTTTCAAACTCCTTTCGAAGATTGAAAACCCTTTATTGATGGTGGGAAAGTGATTTTAGGGTTTGGAATTGTGAAAATGTTGATGAAGAGATGGGGAAAATAGAAAAGATGATAGAAAATAGTTTTAATCTAAATATTTGTGATGAATGAATAGAAAATAGTATGTTTTCATCACGAGGAATGAATCCAACACGAGGAATGAATAGAAAAGAGAAGAAACTCACTAAAAATGGTGTTTCAAACACGAAGAATGATCAATCGTTGTCTTCTTTCATTTTGGCCAACCAATGCTTGAAGCACACAATCAAATATCAAGAATACTAAATTTTTCGTATCTGAATTTAAATCAGCCCCTAACTCTATCAAGATCGTTGGATATCAAGCTTTTAATTTAGAGAAATTTGTGCTAATGATTTGATTTCCTCTCTCCTAAGATCGTGTCGGTCAACCACTCCAACCCGGTCAAACTTTGCTGAAACACAAAAAAATGTACACTAAATGCCTCTCTCTTCTCTCCTATCTCTTCTCTTCTCTCTATTTTTCTTCTCCTCTCTCTTCTCTTCTCATCTCATCTCATCTCTTGTCTCTCCTTTCTCTTGCAATGACAAGAAGCAGTCAAAGCAAGCGCATGATGGAATTCTTCCGTTGCACAGGAGAGAGGATGTTAGACGAAAGAGAGGGAAGAGAGGAGGAGAAGGAAGAGAGCACACCACTCATAGGCGGCGTATCGGAAGGTGAAGAGCAGAAGAGAGGCAGAAAAGAGAGAAGGAGATTGATAACATGTAATTTATACATGAATTTCTATTATTATTAATACAAATTAATGCATAAAATATTTCATTCGTGTACATGTTATCATATTTTGAGTGTATATCTATCATTTCTTATAATTTTAAGTTATGATATAAAAATATATCATTTTTGGGATAATTATGCATAATTAAAATGTTGACGATGAGATGAAGAAACCCTAGAAACCTATATGGAAATGAGAGTATATAGGTCCTTATATAAGATAAGATGAGAGGAGAAGATAAATGGGCCAAGAGCCCAATACCACTATCAGACACTCCCCCTCAAGCTGGAGCATATAAATCAAACATGCCCAGCTTGGTACACTTTGCATCATATGAGATCCCAGCTAGACTCTTTGTGAAGACGTCCACAAGCTGATGAGATGATGTCACATGAGGAGTGGAGATGACTCCGAACATAACCTTGTCTCGTATGTAGTGGCAGTCGATCTCAATATGCTCCGTACACTCATGAAAGGTGGAATTGCCGGCGATGAAGATAGCGGCTTGATTATCACAATGCATGGGCATTGGAAAAGGAGATAAAATGCCAAGATCTTTCGAGAAATGATCGAAGCCATACCATCTCCCGCGTGGTCTCAACCATAGCTCGATATTCGGACTCTACGCTGGAGCATGATACCACCTTCTGTTTTCGGGATTGCCAGGTGACTAGGTTACCTCCAATGTAAGTGCAATAGTTTGTAGTAGATTTACGATCTCCCTTGTCACCTGCATACCCGACGTCAGAGTAGGCTTCGATACGGAGATCAACATGTCGTCGATAGATGAGCCCTCTACTTAGGGCTCACTTGATGTATGCTAGAACCCGTAGAGCTCCCTCCCAGTGAACTTGTCGAGGTTCCTGCATGAACTGACTCAAGGCACTAACTGCGTATACAATGTCGCGGCGAGTGACAGTGAGATATATCAACTTGCCCAACAATCTTCGATAGCGTTTAACATCCTCAAAGAGTGGAGATGAAGTATCCCACAAAATGTGGGCGAGCTTCCATGAGTGAGGTCTCTGGCTTGAACCCAAGAATTCATGTCTCCTTAAGCATGTCAAGGGCATACTTCCGCTGGGTCAGAGCGAGCTTCTTGTCCTGATGAGCAAACTCGATCCCCAGAAAGTATCTAGGACTCCCTAAGTCACGAATGTTGAGGTGTTGCTGTAAATAAGTCTTCGTAGCAAGAATACCAATGTCATCACTCCAAGTCAAAATAATGTCATCAACGTAAACTGGAAGAATGACAAGACCACCCTTAGTCTTCTTAGTGAGCATGGTGGGATCGGCCGCGCATGATGTGAAGCCAAAGGTAGAGAGAAGGCCACTAAACTTGGCAAACCAAGCACGAGGACTCTGCTTGAGTCCGTAAATAGTTCGTCACAGAAAATACACCTTAGATGACTCCCCCTAAGCAACATACCTAGGAGGTTACCCCATAAAGACCTACTACTCAAGATCACCATAAAGAAAGGCATTAGGGACATCTAAATGGTGGAGAGACCAAGGTTAATTAATGGCTAGAGAGAGGAGCACGTGGATAGAGTTGAGACGAACGACAGGTGAGAATGTCTCGGTATAGTCAATGCCATACGCCTGAGTAAATCTACGAGCAACCAAATGAGCCTTGTGATGGGAAATGTTACCATCATGATGATATTTGACGGTGAAGACCCATTTGCATGTGATGATGTTGGCATCTATTGGACGGGGAACCAAGTTCCAAGTCCCTCGAGAAAGTAAGACCTCCACCTCATAGTCCATCGCTGCTTTCCATTCATGTACTTGTGTTGCCTCAACGTGCGATCATGGAATCGACTCGGAGGCTACAAAAAGGGCAAAAGCATGAAAGGATGGAGAAAGACAATTGATAAGTCCAAATAAGGATGTAACCCTATGTCATTGTGATGGTTTAATAGGACTTATGCAATAATATTTTTTCAATATGTTTTCCCTTAATTTCCATCTTCCAAAAGTATAGCTCAATGAGGGGTCGAATTGTAGAGAGATATTTCTAATCCTTCTTTTATGTATTCAATCTTCTCCTAACACACTTCCAATCCTATATCACTATCCTGTCATTTTCATTTATAACTAGATCCTTTGCTAATGTCTATAGAAAATCTGAAAAGTTGAGAATCATTAATGTTTCTTATCCTTTCTTTTCCTATGTATTACTGTGAATCTCAATCTTATACTAATACCTAGCTCCACTCTCTTTATTTTATAATCCTATTACTTTTTTTATCATGATGACTATGTTTATGTTCTTTTTTATTTATTTATCTTAGGTAGACTCTATCCCTAAGGAATTAATCATCCTAATATCACTCTACTATATGCACCGTATTTACTCTTATAGACTTTCTTAAAATCTTAAACAGAGAAGAATATTTCTGAGCAAGATTTGTTCCAAATTATTTTGTATCTAGAATATTGTTCTTAGTAAACCTATTATAAATCCAACTCTGTCTACTACTTACTGTAGGAATTTCTCTTATTGACACATTTCTGATCTAACAGAAAGAAACAATGTGAAGGAAAACTTATATCCAATTATTTTATGTTTTAATATTATTTTTTTAAGCAAATCTCTTCTACGTCTAACCGAATCTAACTATTTTAGATGAAATTTCTTTTACCTATATTGACTGCACTAGAATAGGAAGAAGAAACATATTACACAAAAAGTAATAGAACATTCTCACTGAATTAATTCTTACCTTACTCTGATTAAAACTGATTCACTGAAAATTAAAGAAAGAGAAAAGTAACAACAAATAAATTCTTTGCGGAAGGTAAGCTGTAACTAACTTCTGTTATTCTTTATGAAACAAGACAACATTAATCCAGATCTAAAGAGAAAACTAACTCTAATTCCACAAAGAATGATTAAATCGATCAAACTAAATGATTCAAAATCGAAACTAAGGCAGAAATTTATGCTTAATTGTGCTTCGAGATTTGGAAATAACGTGGATTTGAAAGGAATGAATGCAAACTTCGCTTCAGAAAACCTATAATATCGATCTTGGTCTCTTTCTCCGGTTGTGTCCTCCAGGCCAAGCTTCATCTTGGACGGGAAATCAAGACGCCCTCTTCCGCTTCTTCCTTCCCTTTTTAACCTAACTGGTCCGCGATTCTGAGGTAATGCGGATCAGTTAGGCTCTTGGTCCTGACTGGTATGCACCCTAAGAGCGTGCGCTTCCTTAATCTCCTTGAGTAGTTAGCTTAAAGCGCAGGTGATTGGTGGAAATTCTTAATCGTGCAAATCACCAAACACCCACTGTTGGTGGCATTTGAAATATGTGTTGCTTTACACCCAAAAGTGTGCCCTCTTCTTCTATTGGTTGTTGCTTTCTCCATACACAACATGCCCACAACTTACTAAGGCCCATTAGATCTGACGAGCCCATTAAGGGCTTTAGTTACAAAAACTTCCCTTAAAGAAAAAGAAATTACAGAAATCTAAAGAATTCATTTTAGCATTTAAAGAGTTTTAAAAAAACATAGAATTTACCAAAATGAAAACTATCTTTAATTGCTATAAATCTTCTATTAAAACTCTTTATTTTCATTTATCTAAAAGATGTTCATTTTAACATAATTATATGATAACATGTGACAAATATAAATGATGTTGGATCCTTTAACGATATTCTAACCAAGATGAGCAAGTAGATGTGCTCATCTTTTGCATGTTAACAACGATCATATGAAAAAAAGTGAGAAATGGGATGGTGAGTAGAAGGAGAAGAGAGAGACAGGAGGAGACACGAGGAGACGTGGTGACGTGGTGCAATCAGAGCCGACCGATCAATTGCGATCAACGATCGCGATGAGGAGGTGACGTGGAAGCATCGTGGACGTCCGATCATGCGTGCGATATCGGTCGTCGATCTTCACTTAAATCAGATGGACATGTGTCTTAAATCGAGGTTCACCGATCGCGTCTAATCTACACAGTTGATCCCAAGGAGTTATAACGGTCGAGATTAAATGCGATCAAAATGTATCTGAGGCATCCGATGAAGATCCGACGGATGCGTTTTCGAGGCGTTTTATAACGCGCAAACACGTGGCATCATCTCGAGCGTTCATCGGCGATCGGACGACCGCGACTTAATCGTAACGGTTTGCGATGAACCGTTTCATCAGAACCTTTGATTAAATTGATCAGACGGTTACGCCCAAAATCCCTATAAATTGAGATGTTCTTCCGATTTGTAAAGCATTCAAGAGCAAATCAATCAAATTGATCTGTTTAGACACCAAATCTATTGAATATCTTGATCCTAATCTCTTCTAGACTCAATTCCACGTCTACGGAGTTCTTAAGATCAAGATTTGGATGAAAGACGAGGATGAAATCGACGCTTGAACTCCACGATCGCGATTTTCAGATTTTTTTTATGAAAAACCTTGATCCGGCGATTAATTGAGTTAATCCAATCGCAATCTTGGGTTAGTGGAAGCGGTTTTTACTAATCTTTCATCTATTACCGTTTGATTTTCATTTAGATTAAGAATTAAGTTTAATTTAGTTTAGATTTTCGGTTAAATCATGATTTTAAGTTTCAAAAATTACTCTTTCTCTTCGATCTTCAATTTCTCCGCGAAATCAAAGTCAAATTCGATGATTTTTTATTCCGTAGAATCATCTTGAAGTTCTCTTTCATAATACCATTTTCCCTAATTTCTACCATCAATTCATCGTCCGATTTGATCAAATTTGAAAGAGATCATCAGAAATTTCCCTAATTCCATGTGGATTTGACCCTTATTTACCATTATACCCCTCAATTTGAGATATTTTCATCAAATTGGTAAGTTTGGAATTATTTTTCACTCTTGACCGTGTAAAATTGGCGACCACTTGGTCTTGATTCGTTAGTAGGCAAGCTTGACCTGTTCTCTAGAAGGTCTCTTGGCGGACGCTCTAGATGGTACGGTGGGGTTATTCAGTACCTCCAGCAACTGGAGGGGAGTTGCAGGAGAATTCCATGGGATGGTGAGGCGGAGAGCCCACGGGAGATCGTGGGGAAACGGAAGAGGTCCTAGAGGCTTCCTAGGATGAAGATCGAGGGGAAAGAAGGTAGGGAAAGCTCTTCCTAGGAGGGTTCATGGAAGTGATGAAGGGGATGAGGGACGTTCGAGGTGGAGAGGAGAAGGGAGCACGGCGGCGGCTGCATGCTTGGATCACATCAGGTGAATTTTCATCAACTTCATTATATTGCGGTTGGGCGATCGAGCCCCCTCCCTATCTTATATAAGGTAGGGTTAGGGAGGTAAACTTGATGGGCCCCAAATGGGCCTAAAGGGGCCACCAATGGGCCCAAACACAAAATTTGGGCTATAGGGTGGCCCAATTGGAAAACAAGAAGGGGGAATTAAGGGAGAATACTTTCCTCTTAATTCCTTACATCGCTTTAAGGTCTCCTAACAATAGGCCTCTAGGGGAAAAGAAATAAAACAAGTCAAGGCCACTAATAAATTCCACGGGAGATAAAACCAACCTTTTTAGAAGCTGTGTTGGTTACGGCATGTATCAAAAACCTGGAGTCTTGACATTGGCTCGACCTTGTCGGGCACTGCTCCTGGCCTTCGGTGTAAGATGGTCCCCATCAGATTCTCTACAACTTGCGCCTCTAATATTATATTTTACTAGCATAAAACATAACATGCAGCCTAAGGAATGCAAGGTTATGAGCATTGAACCTTCGAAACCTTTTTTTCCCACAACATTATAATCATAGGTGCTCCTTTTAAAAATAATACAAAGGAAGTAGATTAATTTCTTCTTGACTTTCTAACTTATTTACTTCATAACTGATAATATGAAAATTAATGCATTAATATCATGAATTATACACAATTATTCAAATGAAAATGATCATAATTACATGTTATCTTGGCTTAGTATAATTAAAATGATAATAACTATGTTTAAAGGGATATAGTTGATTTTTCAAGATCTGATAACATTATATGAGATTTTATGACATTAATTTACAAAGAAAATAATTTATTAAAACATTAAATGAATTTTCTATTTATTTATGAGTTTAAAATCTATTTATTTACTCAAAAGTATTTATGAATGCATCTTAACAGGGTGTAAAATGATTACAATTATCTTAAAAGATATTTCTAATTTTTTTATTTTTCTGGGAATTTTCTAAAGTCAAAATCATTAAGACATGAATTTTCACCCTCTCTCTCGTGTGAGTGATGGGGAAATTCTCCATCGCCGCACTTTTTTTCTCTCTTTTTTCTTCTCAACTGCTCTCTCCCACGTGCCACTTCTTTCTCTCTCCTTCTCCATCTCGCCACGTCTCCTTCTTCTCCATCGCGCCACGTCTCCTTCTTCTCCTTCCGCTACTGTGTTCTTCTTCTTCCTCTCTTCTTTCACCAATCACCACTGGCCGTCTATCTCTTTCTCTTTCGCATGCCCATGCAGAAGAAATTCTCTTGCGCGGCGAAAGAAAATCTCTTACACCGCGCTCCTCTCTCACTCTTCTCGCATTTCTCTCTCCTCTCTTCGAAGCACGTCGTTCTCTCTCCCGTTACCCTCTTCTCCGCCTGTCTCTCTCTTTTTCCCCCTTTTCTTTCTCTCTCTTTCCTTCTCTCCTTCTCTCTTTCGCTCAACTCGCTTCTTCTCTCTGGCATGGAAGACAATTTTCTTGCGCTTGAGAAAATCATCTTCTGCAGCGCCTCCCTCTCCTCGCCGCTCTCTTCTCCTTTTTCTTCCCAATTCTGTTCCTCGCCACTCTCTTCTCCTTTTTCTTTCAAATTCTGTTCGTAGCCATCTCGTTCGCGTGGAACCTCTCGCTCCCTCTCTCTCTCACATGCACGTTTCTCGCTGCGTTTCTCTATCTCTTTCTCACTTCTTCGACGTTCTCCCTCTCTCCGC